>JAJIRX010000776.1:0-19668 GCA_023853785.1 Psilocybe azurescens | reverse complement strand
TGAGATGTTTAGTGCGGGGTGACTTTGTAATTGCCCAATACACAACACCCAATCAATATTTATATTGATCAGTTCGATCTGGGAGGGTAAGCTCGTAAGGCTTATTACAATAACTAGTTTAGCAGAGTACAGACTTAGACGATTGCTCTGGGGTGATCACTAGTAGCTAGAGAACACTTTTACAGGCTAGTACACACAAGGCACTTGAATAGTAAGGGCAATCTCTCTATATGAGGGCAATCACCAATATCAGGGGATCACTTTTGGGGGCGAGTGTACACGGGACACTTAACAGTTCTCTTTATAAAACCCAAACTCAAACTTTATCAAACACTATAAGCGATCACCCGTATTAACACGTAGTAGATCCTTGGTTCCTATAAGCAACTGGGCACACTAGTCCACAGTCCTTAGTTTACTATAGGCAACGTCCTGAAAACAGTCAGATTTCTCTGACAGTCGTCCCTAGTTACTATGAGCGATCACTAGCCTTTATAGGGTTCCCACCCGTACTTAATAATCCCCAGGGCAGTCTTACTATAGGCAACGTCCTGAACAGTCGGAGTTCTCTGACAGTTGTCCCTAGTTACTATGAGCAATCGCTAGTCGTATAGGGTTCCAATCCGTACTTAACAATCCCCAGGGCAGTCCATGGATGACTTATAAAAGCCTGCTTATCAAGTCTAATAGACCTGACGTTGAATATCACAATGGCAATTGCTCACGAAACCAGGTAGCACCTAATTGCTTAAGGTGAACTGCAGTGTTCGATCTCTTATCACACAAATCACTAGTCCTCAAAGTGTTAACACTAGAATTCTTATTCAGAGTAAATTCTGATATCAAATCTGGGGTGTAGATTACTTGGTTCTATTCTAAGATACAGGGCTGTTTTTATAGGCTAAATAGATACTTTGGCTTGTGATAATTGAAAGAGACTAAGAGAAAGGAAGGAAATGGACCGTGTGCTGCCTAGCCTTTGCTGCACCAATTATAATAGTGGAAAGTACTAGTTAGCCTGGGCTACGGCACTTATTTAAAGATAACATTGTTGTCCATGCGGCAGTGCCTTCTTGGGTAGCAACCACCTGACTTATTTTATCAGATGGCTCGCGGCTAAGGCATGTTGGGACTAGATTGCTAGGGGTATATTTCCTAGGAAACCCTACCAAGGTTCCCAAGCACAGTTGCTATTGGTTTAGGACCTCCTGGAACAGCAGGTGCCCTTATCATGAGGAAAGTTACCTCTAGTATTGTGTGGTGATCGCTGGCTGGGCGATTGCTCACTCCGTTAGCTGCATTGCAAATTACAAGTTTTTATAGTTGGATCTAGTAGACCACCATATGCTGAGTTGTACACAAGATTTCAATTGCCAATACATTTGGTCCGTGGGGCAATCACCCGTGTGGCGCAGTGATGCCTGATCCCGAGCGGTTGATCGCCTAATTTAGTGAACAGCCTTTGTGAGGCCTGGACACAGTGATCGCTTTTGCTAATTAATAAGGTTTTCATCACTTGGCGATTGCTTGGTAAGACACTGGTGGGTGTTACCCCTTGTAAGAGCCAAGGTCATTTCTTAAGAGTTTCTTCTTTGCATGGGACTAATAGTATGATCAATGGAGGCGGGCGTCGCTTAGCACACTCGGTTAGGGTTGCTTTGATAGCTGTGTAGGAAACTAAAGGTAGTCTTTGATTTGTAGCACTGATTAATAGGCCACACTACACCTTAGTTAGTTTGTAAGGTCTATTACTCTTGTTGGCCCACTAGGAAGTAAAGCCTCAAAGCCTAATAGTCTGGCATATCTCCTACCCTTCACTAGTATAATGTACTAGTTTATTACAGATAACAATCGCAAAAATAAGGGCCTCTGTATCTCACTACAAATTGTAAGCTCAGAATGGTTTACACCCTTTCACTGTGATGATTTTCTCTCCTTAACCAGTTTCCAGCATCAAGTAGACAACGCTTTTAACAGTATTATTACTTCACTAATACCAGATTAGAATGATGATGTGTACTTTTTGAGGGGGTAGAGCTGTAGATAGGCACAAAGACAACTGCTCTACAGCATTCGCTACTCGTCGGCATGCGAGGCTCCAGGAGTGGGTACATGGCGACTGCTGGAGAGACTGGAAAATCAAAAATAGAATTTTGAGCTATCTAAGGACATTGGCGGTATAATGTAGGGCTACATGCAGCACTTTGGTCTATATTTTCAATTTTGCAAATATATTGATTTCGACAAATGAAATGAACAGAAAGCATTAAACATAGGGACTTGTAGATGTCATGCAAGTGCTTCACGGCAGGGTCAACAGCTCGCTGGGGCTGCGCCCCCAGACCCCAGCTTGTCAGCACCCTGCACTTCCTCATTGATAAATAAATAATATTCTCCACTTATATAACAGATTGAGGGGGATGGGCTGTGCCCATCCCCCTGTTATCAGTGCTACACTTCCTGGCCAGGTGGAGGCCAGGTGGAGGCCAGGTGGAGTCCAGGTGGAGTCCAGGTGGAGTTCAATTAGAATCCATCTGGACTCCATACCTGGGTAACAATATTCCAGCTTAGGCCATCAGAGAGCAGACTTATTGAATTTCACAAAGTCCAGCTATAGCCAAATTTTAATTGGAATGTATTTTCTTAGAGTAAATTCATGTAAGAATGTATATATAATATATTAAAAACTATATACTACATTATTATCTACAATATTATCTACTAGCAAAGTTCATCACCACTGAAACATAAAAAAGAAATATATAAAAATATATAAAACAAAAGAAATAAAAGAAAAACATACAAAACAGACAAAAAAGGAGGCGAGAGGGTACATAGTTGGTTCAAATAAATATAGAAGCACATGAACATGAAAAAAAAAAGAGAAAACGAGATAAAAAAAAGAAAAAAAAGAAAGAAAAAAAAGGGGGCAAGAGGATGGCTGTGTTGCTCGTAGCCCCGCTGTATGCATTGTTGTTGTTGTGGTGGCTGTCGTACATGCTGTGGTAGCCTTTGTACACGTTGTGGTGGCCGTCGTATGCGTCTGGCGTGTCCGTACGTTGTGCTGTCATGTCCACTGCGTCTGCCATACGCGTTGTCGTCGTCATTGTGGCTGTCGTACACATCGTCGTCATCGTTGTACATGTCGCTGTTGTTGTCGTGGCTGTCGGTACACGTTGTCGTTGTCGTTGTCGTGGCTGTCGTACACGTTGTCGTTGTCGTGGCCGTTGTACACGTCGTTGTCGTTATCGTGGCCGTTGTACATGTCGTTGTTGTTGTCGTCATGGCCATCGTATGCATTGTGGTCGTTGTTGTTGTGGCCGTCGTACACGTCACGTGGTCGTGGTCGTCGTGGCCGTTGTCGTCGTTGTCGCGGCCGTTGTATGTGTTGTCATCATGGTCTGCGTATGTGTTGGTGTCGTCGTCCGTACAGCGTCCTGCGTGCTGTCGTACCCATCGTTGTACGTACCGTACGTACCTGTTGTTGTTGTTGTCATTGGCCTACACGAAAAGAGGGGGGGGGAGGCGGTTAATGGCGGCGGCATGCGGAATTTGCGACTTACCTGGGGTCGCGACCTCGTTCCTCGTTCGCATTGCATCGCCTTGTTCCCCCCTCGTTCGCGATTTGCCTCGCCTTGTTCCTCGTTCTCCACCCGCCTCGTTCTGTCTCATTCCATACTCACCTCCCTTCGTTCGCGGGTGTCCGTTTGTTCTTCGTCGGTCTCGGTTTGTTGCGATGCGATGCGTGTTGGGTTGGGTTGGCATGGGCCTGGCTCTGACCGATGACAGCGAGGTGGGGGGCAACGCACGACGGCCGGCAGCGGGGTGGTGGTGGTTGGAGGAAGAGGTGGGGTGGTGGAAATAATAAACGGACCAACGTGGCATCAATAAGTCACATACATGACGTTATTTGTCACTTGCCAAGAAATGCCGAGTAAATAGCCGTATTGGTATGTAGGCCATCAAAATTTGATGAATTACAAAGGCTCTATAGCTTAGTTGGTTTAACGTCAGTGTGTGGCATTCTTGGATGCCCAAGTTCAATTCCTGTTGGTGCTTTTTTTTTACATTATAATAAAATATAAATAAAATATAAATAAAATCTGGGGATCATCCTCCACCTGGAGTCCATTAGAAATTGACCCTGAAATAGTGTATTAATGCTGATATACATGCTTCTTGAGTCAAATCCATATGGAATCCATATGGAGGATGTGAGACTCAGATGAAGTTCCACATGGAGTCCACATGGAGTTCCACATCCTCCACATTGGCCCACATGGAGGATGAGCGGATTCCAGCTGGACTCCAGGTGGAGCCTCCACCTCTAAATGGCTGGTACACCTGCCAAAAAAAAAAGTCACCAAACTCCATGTGGACTCCACCCGGAATATATGGGTGAGGGTAAAGACCTCGCCCAATCCGTGGAATAAAAACTGTCTCCCCCTGCTCTATCTCCTGTCAATAGTCAAACTTCCAAAACACGGTTCCCCATTCTTGTCACAATCCCTCTTGATCCATTGCACACTCCCTCACTCGCATTCAAATTCCGGTAAAATCATAATAGGGCAACCAACTTTCAGTGTAAGCTTTGCCAAAGGAAGACCTGAACAGTTGATTGTGTTCAGATACTCCACTGGATACATCAGAATTCCTTCATAACCATGTCCCTGATTATTCAAAATGCTATCAGCACTGTGAAACACCTTTTCTTCTCCAGGAAATTTGTTAAGAATAGTTTTGTTCAGATCATCCACATCATCATTTCTGCTACACAGAATTGTCCGTTCAGCATAATATTTGTCATTATGCCCAGTGGTCTGCTGGATTCCAGGATAAATTGTATCAATCAGAGATTCAACAGTATTATTGGCACATTTGAAATGATCAGGAAGTGTTGTGTTGTCAGATTCATCTGTATGTTTTCCCAGACCAATATCCAACTGCCATTGTGCAAATTTCTGTTCTTCATCATGTGCAGTGTTCAGACGCATATTCTCAGTCAACTTGAGTACTTTGATGTGTCCCCAAAGTTGTGACCTCTGCATGCATGCTCCAACAATTTGGGCTCTTGATCCTTTCACAACAACAGGAAGAATTTGCTTAAAGTCTCCACCAAACACAACAGTAAGTCCTCCAAATGGCCTGTCACAGTTACGGATATCTTTGAATGTGCAATCCACAGCCTCATGAATATAACGGTTCTGCATAGGAGCTTCATCCCATATCACCAAATCAGTACGTTGAATAAGCTCTGCCAAATCAGAAGTGCGACCAATACTGCATGTAGAGTCCTCATGAATGTTGATAGGAATTTTGAAGGTGGAATGTGATGTCCAACCACCAATAAGAAGCAGAGATGCAATGCCAGATGAAGCCACACAAAGCACTATTTTTCCTTCACCACGCAGAAAGTAGCACAGAGTGTTGTACACATAAGTTTTTCCTGTACCTCCTGGACCATGAAGAAAGAAACATTGACCACTCTTGCTTTCAACTGCTGCCACAATAGTATCAAATGCTGAATGTTGCCCATGATTGAGAGTAGGAATTCACTGTTGAGCCAGAACAGATTGATTGTCTCTGTCATATTTTCTCTGCTCTGCAATCAATCTATTTCCTATAGCAGCAGCCCAATCTTCTTGAGGCAATGGCATTCCTGAAAACTCTTCAAGTTTTTGTTGGTAGTGCAAAGAAGTTGGTCAATGAGAAAAAGGCCATAATCGAACACTTGTGCTTCAGTGGGGTCTTGTTGGATATGTTTGGAGATAAGAGCATGTCGCAGGTCATCACAAATCTTGTCTTTAAATTGATCCCAGAGTGCAGCAGGATTTGATGGTGTGCAGTCTCAAAGAATAGTCACAAAAAGATTTGAAGTTGTTGACCACTTGCCATATATCCAGCCTCTTCCAGACACTGCTTCCACTCATTATCATCCTCTAAAAGTCCTTGATGTATGCAGGCCTCACAAAATGTTTCATATACAGTGCCATCAACTGTTCGGAGATCAACAAAAGATGTAGCACCCTTGACACAGGTCAGCAGAGTTCTGAGATAAAAGCTCTCCTGAACTTGGATGAGCATAGTACATATGCCCAATTGCAAATTGTCACTGTCTTGGAGCCCATTTGCGCTGCTTTCCCTTCCAGACAAATTTGGCAGGAAAATCCTGATAAAGAGTATTTCTGGCTTCCTCATATTGTACATTGACTTTGAAATAAGCAGTAAGCTTGGTGTCTTTGCCTGCATTGTGATCCAAAACTTCCTGAACATTTAGTGCCTGGTCTTCATTCCATGTAACCATTTGTTGATCAGGCAAATGAACCTGAAGACAAACAATAGCTGGATGTTCTTGATGCATGTGGAAGTGAAAAATGCGCCAAAGTCCTTCACATGCAGAAACATATCGTGCATCAAGATATAGCTTGACCTCATCTTCACAGTGTCCAAACTGCATAGTAATGCGATCATGACCCTTATAGACATATTTATAGATGTATTTGATGGCCTTGATAGAAGCAATAGACTCAACATTGATATGGCAGCAATATTTCCAGATAAGATAACAGCAGTGAGCAACAACCCAGCGATTATCAACTTTTTTCCACCACCAATGTCAAACTCTTTTCCTGTGTCACATCTCCTGAGATTTGCATAGGAGTCTTCATTGACAGTGGTCTGATCACAATAAGGCTTGGGAAAACATTTTGAACATTTTCCATTCACATGACATTGAGCAGTAGTGTCACCATTGCATGGAGTATGTACCATGAATTTCTTGACCAATTCAAAGAGTTCTGGCTCTTCCTCTTTATCTGGAAATTCAGCTGAAATAAGACTGTCAACATCTTCAGGTGTGCAAAGCTTGTGATCAGGATGCAAAAATACAATCATGTGCATATGTGGGAGGCCTCTCTTTTGAAACTCAATTGTCCACACATTTGCAACTGCTCTACCCATAATCCCATTTTTACAAATATCATTGAGCATCTCTTTCATTTTTGCATGAAAGACTCTGACCACCAAATCAGGATGATCAGAAGACTGTTGTCCAGGAAGAAGTGCCTCTTTGATTTCTGGCCAGCTTGGGTTGGCAGTAGCAGTAATGAATAAATCAGCTCCATGAAAATAACGGTTGATAGCAAGAGCATCCTGGCAGTTCTGAATCATGTTTTGTGTGCTTCCAGCAAAAGAAGAAGGCAAAATAGTTCTTTGGCCAACATTTGCACCTTCAGCATTAGGATCAGCTGCAATAGCATCCATAAGACCTTGACGTGTATCATTTCTGAATTTCTGCTGATTTTGTCTAACCCACCGTAATCTGTTTTGTTCTGAAGCTGCCCAACATTCTACAATGAATTCCTGAAGAAGTTTTGTGCCAAAAACAAATGTTGAGATTCATTTGTTTCTTCCCTTGGATGAAGACGATAATGGAAATATTCTGTTTGTGATATGTATTTCCGCTTTTTTTGGTTGTGGAGCTTCAATAGCATCCTCATCCTGATCCTCATTAGGAGCCTGCTCAGCAGCTGGAGGATCATCATCAATTTCTGCAGCCTCATTAAAAGGAGTGTTAGGATGCCAGCCTAACTGCCCAGTTGGAAAAAGAAGAACATAATGAAGTGGAAGATAAAGGGGATGCAGTTCACTGATTGTTTCCAGCCTTTCTCCAGCTCTTCGTCTCAGGACAATATCTCTACCATTGGGATATACTTCATCACCATCTCCAGGAAGAATTATAGCCACTTCATTGGATGCAGCTGATGGTTCATTATAGCGTCTGTGATCAGTTTCACATTCATAGCAAAGAGCAATTGTGCATTGCTGGTCTATAGGCATGTTACGTGTTATTTCAAATGCTTGCTTGTATAGCCGTGCACCTGAATGGGAATGATATAGTATATCCTGAAGAATGCTCATAGTGGTTCTATCCAGCCCAGAGTTTGCAGGATGCTGCATGCGGAAATTGAGAGCTTCAGCAGGATCAAAAATATATAGCTGAGCATATAAAGGTGTAACACCAATCTGGGGAAGAAGAGATCCAGCTCGATGTGTTAACCTTCCTTGGACTTTGAATACATAAGGTCCAGGCCTATTGTTAATTGCATGATCAACAGTAACTCCCAATGAGGTCATGGCTAAAGCATTATTATACTGCCGGATATGATTCAGGAAGTTTTGGATTGGGGCATGTTATTCCTAAGTAATGCATTTAATTCTGCAGGAGGATAATCCAGCTTTGGAAGAACAATTTTCCCACTAAAACAGCACATTCCAAAAGTGGGAAAGCAATCAGATGAATGTGAAATACGCTCTGCCATCCAGTGTAAAGCACCACACTTTGGGCACTTTATATCCATTTTTCCTAAATTATGAACAGGCCAGTCATAGCTAAAGGGCTTTCAGGCAGCAAGTAAAAGGGGTTGGGCATTTGGAAGTTGAGGCTGAAGAGGTGCAGGAAGCACAGGACGAAGTATCTATTTCTTCATTAATATCATGTTCAAAATCACAAAGACTTAAAACACATACAGGAAAGGGTTGGGCATGAACATTATGGCCATCTTGTTGTAATGGTAAAGGGGCTGGTGGAACAGCAGCTAAAAGATGAGCCAAATTTTCTGGCAAATTATTATACTGAATTCCATTAAATATAGCAGGCTGGAGAACAGGTGCAGGTGCAGGTGCAGGTGCAGGTACAGGTGCAGGTGCAGGTGCAGGTGCAGGTGCAGGTGCAGGTGCAAGAGCAGGTGCAGGTGCAGGTGCAGGTGCAAGAACAGGTGCAGGTGCAGGTGCAAGAGCAGGTGCAGGTGCAGGTGCAAGAGCAGGTACAGGTGCAGGAACACGACAGACACGATGGCCACCACATTGTGGTGGTAAAGGAGCAGGTGGAACAGCTGCTAAAAGCTGAACTAAATTTGCAGGAAAATTATTATACTGAATTCCATTAAACATAGCAGGCTGGGGAAGAGCAGCAGGAGCAGGAGCAGAAGGAACAGGAAAAGCAGGAACAGGAACAGGAACAGGAACAGGAGGAACAGGAGGAACAGGCAGAGCAGCTAAAAGATCAGGAATTTCAAATCTTAGTGGTTCAATATGAGGCATTTCATCATGACGTGGGGTCGCGACGGGCTTGGGGGCTTTCCAAGGCACAGGCATCGCATTCAGATCTCTGTGCAGCAATACGAACCTGACGTGGAGTGTTTGGAGGAGTTTCAGGCCTATAAAAATACTGATCAGCTTGATTTTTAAATCAATTCATATTAAAAAAACATACATGGTCCGGAAGTCTTATTTGAATGGAACAATCACCACCACCACTAAATCCACACACAGAAGGAAAGAAGGACAGGATCCTGCAAAAGATGAGACAGATCAGTGAAGATGGTTATTAGACTTATTACTCACCAAAGGAACACAGAAAACAGACTGTGTCAAAGTTAGAACAGTCAGAAATGAGGTATAAAGGCTTTACTCACCAAAAAAAGAGGAAAAAAGCAAAGAAAGAGCAGAGAACTACAGTCTGCATAGGTTTAAGAATTTGCACAGGGCTAAAAGTGTCATAGAACACTCACCAAAGCCAATAACCACTCAGAGCAGCTTCAATTCAGCTAAAGATAGCTAATAGATGTGTTATTCTCAGGATTGTAGGCACAGAGGATTTTTAGGCTGTGTGGGATGGAAAGCAGTGTCGCGGCAGCAAACCTCATGGTTGCTTCATGGCACCAATTTTGTTGTTTGCCATCAGCCACTGGTTATTTATTTTAAAAAGGTCTTGGCAGGCCCTGAAAGTTCCCGGGTCTGATTTACATTATTTATTTCCAAAGGCACCACTTTACAGGCCCCAAAATACAATGGTGTGCTTTGTCATGATTAAGTAACTTGACTTACATAATTTGGTTTTCCTTTTTAGAAACTGTCCTCTCTTATATTATAGATACAGCCACCAAACACAATATATGTCTGATTGATGTATTATTTCTAAACATAATTGTTGTATACCATACATACATCAATTATTACATAAGTCATGTGTATAAATCGCTGTATGTCTGACATACAATGATTGGCATCAGCAGTGATCAGGGATTGTTCAACCCCACTTTTACTAGTTGGGGTTGAACAATCACCAATGCATGTGACAGCCAGTGATATGCTGTATCACATTGTGACCAGACCAATATCTTGAGACATTGAGCTTGTACTTTGTAAACAATTCAAAAAATTTTGTGGTATGTACTGGAAGATATTAAGTATTTACATTGCATGAAGGCATTTTATTGCAAAAATATAATTAAGAACTCAAAAAGCCAAATCAGACTGATTTTCCTGCCAAATATAGCACTCTAGATTGTATGAAGAATATCTCAGCAACCACAGCACCTATAAACATAGTTAGCACACATATTTTGCTTAGAATTTAAATTTGAAAAAACTAATCAGAACAGTTTTTTGTTTTTGATCTCAGTAGAGAGTTAGACTCTATATTTAAGCACTTTCATCTACTTAGACTTGCTAAATTAAAAATCTGTTCCAATTACATTTTAGCAATTAAAATTTATATTACTTTTCTCTGCAAATCTAGTCATGAATTACATTTTCCATAATGCTATAGTCATTATACTGTTTTGAGAGCAAAATAGGTGTAGCACAGCCACTCATCCTATTCCAAAACGGGCTGAGCAGGCTTCTTCATGGCAGCCTTGCATGTAAGAGATGGCCCCAAAATGACCTTTAAATACCTAAAGACTGCAGAGAAATAATTTTTATACTCAAATCACCACCATATCTGTTTGATTGCCTCTATTTCTTTGATTCTGACCACTTTTTCCATTTTTTTTTAATTCAAAAGCTTTTTTATTGGATGGTAAGTCACAAAGTTCAGTATTCTTATATGATATTGTGTACTAAAAAATACAGATTCTTGTTCTGATTCTAGCATTTATTTCTGGGCCTTATAGCCAGTCTGAAATTCAGGTAATGATTCTACAGTAACATCTTATGACAATATACTAACATCATAGTTCAGTATTATACATTAAAGTCCAAGAGTATCAAAGATATTCTACAATGCCTGTTGGAAAGAAGGGTAGAGCTAATGTTATGGCAAAAGTACAAGGTGCTCAAGCTGAGAAAAGGCTGTGACTTCATCTGAGACTGCAGCAGAAGATATCTGGTACAAGTTAAAAGCTCTTATTCTTTATCAAGATGAATTCAAGCTCTTTTTAGAAAAATTTGTATCAACAAGCAGAACTCAACACTCAATCATGTGAAAACAAATATTTCAAATGCTCTTGACTGTTTTCCAACAGCTTCAGAGCTTGCTGTTTCAGCAATTTATGCAGAATATTTTTCTTATCCATATATGAAAGCAATCTGAACTTTTAATGAAAAAAATGTAAACAAGCTTGATCTTGGTCCTCTTCATTCTCAGGTCTATATCCACACTTCTATGAACTTCTGATTGCCTTTTTCAAAGGAGCACTAAAGATGGCATAGGAATGCTTTACATCAGAATTTACATCTGGTGGTTTGATTGATGAGGCAACAGTTAAAGAAAGAAAACTTGCATAGATGTCTGCCACAAATACTGAAAATGAAGGGGCTTTAGATGTTTTCTGAGTTCTTATGTGCCAACAGCCACAGCTTACACTGCTTGATCATAATCATGCAATACAGTGACTCAAAAACTGTCCAGATGTTTTTGAAATTGAACTTAAATTGACCATAACACCATGTAATCCTCATAAAATTACATGATTTAAAATGTACTGGAACGCCCTGGATCACAGCTTTCAGGAGATATAATATATGTTTGTATTTGTTTGGTTTATATATTATTATTAAATACTTTATAAAAATAACACATCCAGACAGTTTCTTTGCAGCCTGTTGGAATTAACACAATAAGGTTTTTGTTATTGTAAACATGCAAAAAAATATCAAATGAATGAAAAAATGTTGGAAGTATATAAAAAGGACTGAAACTTCACATTCCCCCAAGTTTATAGCTCATTATTCTCTGCTACACAGTCATGCATTCTCTCTTTTAAATTATGCTCTAACATTATCTTTATGCTGGAAAATGGTGATTCTATTTGCAAAACTGATGTCAAACTTGGTGTTTTAAAGTCAACTATTTGGGTGATATGTTTTAGAATAGAGTTATTGATGTAAAAAATCATGAAGACCATTTTTCTAAGCTCACTCTCTATTACCACTGCTATTTAGTTTGACTTGTCTCCACTGGAAAGGCTGATACTTCCACACAACTCTACTGCAAGTTTCTTACTATCACCAAAACATCTATCTCCATCTAAACCATTCAAAATTCTTTCAAAAAAATCTTGTAGCACAAGTCAAGCTCAAAAAGCCATTCCTCTCTAAGAACCATAGGAAGGCTTGCTTGAATTTGTCCAGATGTATAAAAACTGAACAGAAAAGACTGGAAACATGTTATGCTCACAGATGAGACCAAGATCAATTGAATTGGGTCAGATGAAAAGCAGTGGGTGTGGAAAAAGATGGTTCTCCTCTCCAAACTCAGCATGTAGAAAACCATCAAATTTAAAGAAAGACATATGATGAGTTGCAGTTGTATAACAACAAGTGGTGTTGGCTACATGTGCAGGATAGAAGGCAAGATGGATGGAGAACTCTATGTAAGAATTTTGGATAAACTATGTCTTCCAAACTCTGGAGTATTACAATTTTGATCAGGATGATTTCATCTTTCAGCAAGACAATGATCTCAAGCACACATCCAAAAAGGCTCAGAAATGGCTTAAAGACTATAAAATAGAGCTTTTGGACTGGCCAGAATAATAACTAGACCTCAATCCAATTGATAATTTGTAGCATATTCTCAAAATGTGCTTTGTAGAATACAAAAATACTCCAAAGGGTGTCCAGGAGCTGTAGGACAGAATACTGGAGGAGTGAAAGAAAATACCCAAGGAAGACTATGTGAAGTCAATCAATGGTACAGTAGCTCAAAAAACCGTCCCAATGTTTGGCACTTTCTCACTAATTGTTTAATAACTTGGGAAATAAATTATGTAAAAGTCTGAAATATTATATGTTATAGTTTAACATGTGACTAACATATTTCTCACCAAGGTCACATGATTTTAACAAAATCTGATTAAGTAATGGAATTTACAAAATAATAGAGCATTGGGACAGTTTTTCTATCTAGTACTTAGTAAGGCCTCCCTTTGCCTTGATAACAGCCTCCATTCTCCTTGGCATGCTTTCTATAAGCCTTTGGCATGTTTCTGAAGGTATTTCAGTCTATTCCTTTGCCAATCTCTCCCACAATTCAAATGCTCCTTTGGGTGGTGTCTCATAGGTGTTCATTTGCCTTTTGAGGTAAACCCAAAAGGTGTTCAATGGGGTTGAGATCAGGGGATTGGGGTGGCCACTCCATAACTTCAACATCATTGGCCAAAAACCATTCTTGAGCTTTTTTGGAGGTGTGTTTGGGGTCATTATCCTGCTGAAAAATCCTTTTCCCCTCTGCCATCTCCAAGTTGTCAAAGCTTTCATCCACCCCATGCTCCAAAATTTCACAGTATTGGTCTGCATTCGTCTTCCCCTCAACCTCAGTGAGTGTTCCAACACCATTCCACCCCATACAACCCCATACCATGAGATTGTTGCCCCTCCATGCTTGACAGTTGGTAATGTTGTTTTATCTGAGATTGCTTCACCCTTGGGTTTCCATGTATAGACCCTTCCATCTGAGCCAATTCTGTTGATTTTTGTTTCATCTGACCAGAGTACTCTTTTCCAATCCTCCACAGTCCAGCCAACATGATTCTGGGTGAATTTTAGGCATTTTTGACAGTGGATAGCCTTGAGGAGGGGCCATTTTGTTAGAAATAGACAATAATGCACAAATCAGTAGCTATACTGATGAGTAACAATAGAGTCAAATCTCAAATGCGCAACAATGACAAGTATGAGTGAAAATAGTAAATTGCTTCTGTAGACTCCAAATCTTGTTCTAGTGTCTTTGTTTCCTCAGACATAGTAGGAATACTGGTCTTTTACATGGCTAAGTGTCTAAAAATGGCGAGGGCGTGACTATAGGTGTCCACAATATTGGCGTCAAAACACCAAACCTATAATTACGTGACAAATTATATATCACCGGAACCGTCTCAACGAGGGGATTCCGGATCAGTGATCAGAATTTGAATAACTTTACTCTACAAAAGTTATTAACAGAACAGTGTGCAAAAACACCGAAAAGAGTGAATTCTAACTAAGTGTCCATTTGTACAAGTCCAAATATCAAGTGTAGAACATTAGAAACAAAGTGTTTAATCACAAAACTAACACATTTTGATTTAACAACAGAGCAGAAGTTGTTTTCTTTGAGGGAATTTCTGATTGTTTGGGCACAAACAGGAGAGGGAATAGCATCATTGATGAAGTGTGTTGCCTGGACAGCATTGTCCAGCTTTCCTGTTTTGATTTGGCAAAAAGAACCTGTTTATCCTTGGGAGTAAGCTTGGAGGGATGTCCACCTTTGTTGTTTTGGGGTTTTCTTTGTTGGTATCCACTTCCCTCTTGATTCTTCCAACAAACCAGTTTTAGACTCTATTTGACAAAGAGAATAGCCCTCTTCAAGAAGATTGAGGACAGAATTGTACTGAGAAGGTGTTGCAGGCTTCATGATATGGTGGTTAAAGAGAAAGATGGTTGAACTTGAATTCAACATTGCAAATGTGTACAAATAGTGTCACATGACCTTTTTTAATTTTCTCACAATTTATACTAAGGTTTTTTGGCTTTCTACAAGCATGTAAAGCTATTATTTTATAGGGTCAAAAACTGTCCCAATGTTTTATTATTTTGTAAATTCCATTACTTAATCAGTTTTTGTTAAAATCATGTGACCTTGGTGAGAAATATGTTAGTCACATGTTAAAGTATAACATATAATATTTTCAGACTTTTACATAATTTATTTCCCAAGTTATTAAACAATTAGTGAGAAAGTGCCAAACATTGGGACGGTTTTGAGCTACTGTATGTCTAGAAGAGTTTTAGATGTTTTGAAGACATAGTTGGATCACACAAAGTACTAGTTTATATAGATACCTATATTCCAATGGGCCGCAAAGAAACTGTCCAGATGTGTTATTTTTATGAAGTGTTTAATAATAATAGATAAACCAAACAAATACAAATATATATCATATTCTCTGAAAGCTGGGATCCAAGGACTTCTAGTACATTTTAAATCATTTAATTTCATTAAGATTACATGTCATTATAGCCAGCTTAAGTTCAATTTCAAAAACATCTGGACAGTTTTTTGAGCCACTGTATCTATATATTTCCATCAGTACTTTACCATCCCCACACAGTCCATATGGACTCCAGTGGACTCCAGTGGACTCCAGTGGACTTGCCTATATACTAAGTGTAAAAGGTGAACAGACTCCAGTGGAGTCCACTGGACTCTGGTAGACTTGATACAGTAAATAAGTAGAAATCAAAATAAATAGAGTCCAGTAGACTCCATTGGACTCTGTTTATCTTTTACACTTAGTATATAAGCAAGTCCACTGGAGTCCACTCGACTCTGATAAACTTAATACAATAAATAAGTAGAAATCAAAATAAATAGAGTCCAGTGAAATCCACTGGACTCTGTTTATCTTTGAGTTTACTAGACTTAACTAATGAAATAGAGAAAATTGTATAATATTTATTTAATCTGAGACATGCATTTCATCATCACTACTATCTGTTGACTCACTATTTTCATCACTTTGGGTTGTCTGGCTGCTACTCTGGCTACTATTACTACTTGCACTAGATTCCTCTTCTTCACTACTTTCATCATCTATTGAGTCCTCATTTTTTGAAGATGATAACCTGCCAAGAACATGCTTCACATGATAAACCAACATTGTATGTATAAACCAATTGAAATTTTTGGATGTCATTCGCTTTAAGATAAATTCATAGCCACCAAGCCAAGCATTAAGTTGCTCACAGACTTGAGTATTAAATTCTCTATATTGAATGAGGTTTCCATTTTCATCAACTTTTTCACCCACAAGATTTGGAGCACTGCCATCTTTGGGTGCAGGATTACACCATTTCTGGCAAACTTCATCAGTTGCCTTATGATTGGTATAGTGATAAAAGTCCACAATAAAACGAGTTGTCTGTTTCCACTCATTCCATAACTTGAGTTTAACAGCTGTTTTAAAACTTGACATGCTTTATCAATACAAATGTAAGCTGGTCTTTCATCTTTATTTTGGAAATAGATGTTCTAGCCAGCGGAGAATATTTGTTGGAGACTCAGACTTGGCAAATTTAGTCCATGCAAGAACAACTCCACAAGGTGCACATGCAGTTTCAACACAATATGAACGATTAGGTGAAAAATAATGTTTTTGTCGTTGTGTAGAATGAGTATTCTCATCAATCTCTTCATCATGTGGTTGCTGAATAGCTCCTTCAGGAATTTGTTGCCATTCTTGATGTTCACCAGGCCTTTGAAGAATGCGACATATACCATTGAGAGTTTCTTTACTACAGGCCTGCACACTTTGCTTCCAGTTGTCTTGATGTTGCCTGCAAGCTTGAGTTTCTTCAAATTTATCACTGTCACAGCCAACCATCCGGCATTTGTTTGCAAGTTCAACTTCATGCATTGTACAAAGTGAACCACCATGTGCATTAATGAGATCATTGGTGCAACCATCAAAAGCACAAATCTAAGTTCACAAAATTAGTATAAACTTAAAAATAAAACAAAAGCCAAAAAACAAACCTGTGGCCCCATAACAACACCATCTAAAGTATATAGCTTAACAGGTAATGTACCTGGAATAGGACCTTTGTCTTGAACAGTCTCTTTGTATGGCTTGGTACAATCAGAACAAGAATGTTCTCTTACCAGGAATTTCACCACCATTTCCAAGTATAGCAAAGGCATGCTGAGTAAGATCATCAATATCAATATCAGAAATAGTTTCAAATGTTGTGTGTAAAGATGCAGCCACAACCTAATAGAGTGCCGCAAAAAGCTTGCCAGACTTGTTTCCGACTAAGTTTAAATATATTAGCAGAATCAATAGTGCCAAAGCTATTGTTCCAATATTGAGTATATGTATTTGCAGATGCATGAAATGAGTATATGCCATTCATTAGTGCATTTGCAAAAACATAATCAACCCAGATATTGCTTCCAATCTGGATGTATTTAGGAAAATTTAGATATCTCTCATTACGAGTGTCATTATTATGATAAGTTTGATGATCTGCAGAATATAATGTGTGGCATTTGGTGCATTCTCCCCCTGTTAACACAGGGACATTTTTAAATATAGATGATCCTTTGAGCAAAGTCACCAATGGTAAATCACGTCCATGGGTATATACCCTAATATGTTGAGATCTGCATAATGGAGTTATACAAATCATGTTAAGAGGGCAGATTATCCGCACTGGTTCAATACACTTTGAGAAACATTTTCCAACTTTTGATAGAAAGCACCTTGTTTTATAGGGTGTAAGACCAAGAACTTCAGAAAATTTATCAAGCTTTACAGCTAATACAGTTTCCCAGGTATCAGACGTGAAATTGGTTTTGTTGAAAGAGCATGAAAGACCAGTATCAAGTCGATTTTTTAATGCACAACTCAAAGTCTTCATCCAACTTGCAGCAATTGTGCACTTTTCATCCCTGTAAACTTGGATGCTTTTGGTGAGCATGTAAATTAAGCAAGTCTGGATTTTCTACCTAGGAGAAAAAAAGACTAGCAGCACAGTTTCCAAAGAAATATCTGGATTAAATGTTGTTGACACAAAATTGCTAAAAGCCAAAAATGTAATATTAGGAAATGGTGTTATTGGTCCTGATGCTGATACATAGGGAAGATATGCAAGACAGATAAGCAGCCAAAATACGAGGGAAGTAGAGGTGATATAGCAATCAAGTAGATTGTTATAAAAGATCTGAAAATTTACAGTATACAAACAGTTAGATTTTAAACATTTAAAAGTACATTGCATATATTTATATTCTTCCTACTTACTGCTCAGATTGCTTCTTCTTCTTGTTGTTCTTTGACTTCTCCTGCTCAGATGTATCCTTTGATGAACTTTTGCTCCTGACCTTTCCCTCAATAGCAACAACTTTTCCTTCTTTAGCATCTTTCCATCATTATCCATCCATTCCTGTAAATTTTTCAAAGTATACCTTGCATCCAACGAGCTCTACTCTACTGCTGCCATGCTATCAGAATCCCCATTAAGCCACTTGCTCATCTTGGGAAAATACCGAGCAGCCCCTTTTAAAAAGTTTGGATGCCACATGTTACTCCATTGACTCTTCCAATGAAAAGCTCGTGACTTGCTTCTCAGTTGGTGGTCTGTCAGGCCACTTTGAGATTTTAGCCATCTGGTCAAGAGCAGCACTAACAGCACAATAGCGGCGATACTGGCCAGGAAGGTCTTTGGGTGGGTGCTGACATGTCAGGTCCATTTGGAACCCTTGAGAACAGAAGCAAGGGTGGACTCATAAGGAGTGAATGGTTTACGAGAAATAGTCTCTTCAGCAGTAGTGGTGTTGATGTTACTGGTTTCAACCTCACCAGATGTTGATATAGACAGTGAAGGAGAGCAAGTGAAACCAGAACACTGTGTGGCGTGACAGAACGAGAGATAGGTGGAAGAGATGCAGCCTGAAGAGATTGAGCATGATGGTGCAATAGAAGAAAAATCAAGGAAAAAGAGCTCTATAGCATTGAATTAGTAATATTTAGCATGCTGAGCTTGTTATATAATACTCACAAAAGAAGATATGAAGAGTTTGTTTACCATTATGAACTTTGAATGAAATTTCATCATTGGATTCCACTGCATTATTGTAGAAACCCTTCATGTCCCAAAGTTCATCTATAGCATCAGATAAGAATATGATTTTCTAAATATAGTCAGATAGAAATTTAAATTAGTATGTATTATGAAAACTTACTGGTGATTGGTTCAAAAAGACTAGCAACATTTTGCAAAACTGGCCCCAGTTTTTGTTGACAGTAACAGGAACCCGCATGCTAGGCCTCATGTTTGTTGCCCGAAGGCTGAGAAGGATCCAAAACAGATGAATACAAAGAACAAAGCCCTTTACTTTGTTGAAAATAGGTGAAAAATGAAGATCTTCATCATCAACTGGATTATAAGTCAATCCAACTGCTTGGCCTCAAAAAATGCCACCTGTAGCTGAAGAACCTCAGGAGAAGGTGGGCTTTCCATAGTGGCATCTGTTTATAATTAAATAAATAATAATTAATTAAAATAAATATAAATATAAACCAACCTTCATCAGAAAGCTTGTTTTCAGATGTTTTCTGCTCCTCTGAACTGATAGCAACTGGAGCAGAAATATCTGGAGCAGGCAAAGACATTGTAAGTGGTTGAGACAGAGAGGAGTAGGGCATCTGTTGATTAGCTGGGCAGCAGCAGACAGAGTTAGCTTCAGCATTGATAGCTGCAGTTCAGTACCACCAGTTGAAGAAATAGCAGTCAGAAGAGACTCAATTGTAGAGACTGGTGCTGAACGCCGAGGAGGTGCAACTGAATCACCTCGCTTCTGCCAGGACTTTTAAAGTGCTTAAAATATTTTGAATATATATA
>JAJIRX010000775.1:0-39078 GCA_023853785.1 Psilocybe azurescens | reverse complement strand
CTATCAACACTTCATGCCTCATTAAGTTAAAAAATTATAATAGCAATCACTTATATAATATCTTGGGGAGATGAGCTTTGCTCATCTCCCTCTACCTCCTCATGAAAAATAATTAATTTTATACAATACAAACACTTTATATACTACATAAAAATTAGTCACTATATGGTCAATAGAAAAGAACTTCTGGGTACACTATATTTTTTGTCATACTTAATCCAGAACTCTCATCCCAAATAGCCTTGATGTTGTGTACAGATGTTACTTGTGAAATAGCAACATATAGTTGTCCATGTGCAAAAGGTGAAGAAATAAGGTTTAGTCCAACATGTAAAACAGATTGTGTGAGCGCTTATTAATCGTCTGTGCAAATGCCAGTCGCGACAGGAAATTGTTGTCAGCAAAATTCAAATGGAACTTGTGTGTCTGTTGGTGTTAGCCCAATCCGTGGAATAAAAACTGTCTCCCTGCTCTATCTCCTGTCAATAGTTGAACTTCCAAAACACGGTTCCCATTCTTGTCACAATCCTCTCGATCCATTGCACACTCCCCTACCTTGCATTCAAATTCTGTAAAATCATAATAGGGCAACCAACTTTCAGTGCCAGCTTGGCTAAAGGAAGACCTGAACAGTTGATTGTGTTCAGGTACTCCACTGGATACATCAGAATTCCTTCATCACCATGTCCCCCGATTATTCAAATGCTATCAGCACTGCGAAACATCTTTTCTTCTCCAGGAAATTTGTTAAGAATAGTTTTGTTCAGATCATCCACATCATCATTCCTGCTACACATAATTGTCCATTCAGCATAGTATTTGTCATTATGCCCAGTGGTCTGCTGAATTCCAGGATATATTGTATCAATCAGAGATTCAACAGTATTGTTGGCACATTTGAAACGATCAGAAAGTGTTGTGTTGTCAGATTCATCTGTATGTTTTCCCAGACCAATATCCAACTGCCATTGTGCAAATTTCTGTTCTTCATCATGTGCAGTGTTCAGACGCATATTCTCTGTCAATTTAGAATGCTTGATGTGTCCCCAAAGTTGTGACCTCTGCATGCATGCTCCAACAATTTGTGCTCTTGATCCTTTCACAACAACAGGAAGAATTTGCTTAAAGTCTCCACCAAACACAACAGTAAGTCCTCCAAATGGCTTATCAGAGTTACGGATATCCTTGAAAGTACGGGTCCACAGCCTCATGAATATAACGATTTTGCATGGAGCTTCATCCCATATCACTAAATCAGTGCGTTGAATAAGCTCTGCCAAATCAGAAGTGCAACCAATACTGCATGTAGAGTCCTCATGAATGTTGATAGGAATTTTGAAAGTTGAATGTGATGTCCAACCACCAATAAGAAGCAGTACTTTACAGTGCCCCACAGGTACCGGTCGGAACCGGTTGATACCAAGTGGTTCTGACTGGTACCAAGTGGATTCCGACTGGTTCTGACTGGATTCTGAGTGGAATCTGACTGGTTCTGAGTGGAATCTGACTGGTTCTGAGTGGAATCCAAGTGGAATCTGTTACGACAAGTCTGTTTCTTTTTCTTTTCTCTTTTCTTTCTTTTCTTTTCCTTTTCTTTGTCATCTTTCACATCATTGATACATCATCGTACGCTCTGATGAACTTTACTTTCACTTCCATCTTTTATGATACATCTTTTGATGAACGTTTGATCTGTTTCTCTTATTCTTATATACATCTGCTGATGAACATTCAAACTTGTTTCAACTCGATCTGTTTCTCCTATTCTTATATACATCTGCTGATGAACATTCGATCTCGTTTCAACTAGCTGTACAGTTCATAGTATTTATATGAGGGAGCATCTACTGTATTCTTTAGCTAGTTCTTGAGAATCTACTCTGCTTTACTTGCTCAACCTGAACTTGAACTTGTTCTTGTACAACGATTGGTGGTTAGATTACGACACTGCGTGACTCTAACTTGAAATCGTAACAGAATCTGACTGGTTCGAGTGGAATCCGACTGGTTCTGACTGGTTCCAAGTGGATTCGGTGGATTCCAACTGGTTCTGAGTGGATTCTGACTGATTCTAAGTGGAATTGTACTATATCTTAAGTATTATTTTCAGTGAGAAATTCTAATCAGATTTCAAGTAGAATTTTAATAATATCAAACTTTTATATAACACACTAAATACAAATACATCAAATAATACTATCAATCGATAGTATTTATATCATTCTCCTCTAAATCACTATCATCACTAGTATTCTCTTGTATTTTTTTTCCTTTTTCAAAGCCTGCTTTCTTAACACATGTTTTGTGTGATAGTAAATCATTGAATGCAAAAACCAGTTAAAGTTTCCTGGTGTCATACGCTTCAAAATAGATTCATATCCTCCCAGCCATGAGTTTAGCTGTTCACAAGCCTACTTAATATTTTAGCAAAAATAATATTAATAAAATAAAAATATTTACCTGTGTATTAAATGCACGTTGAAAACAAGGTTGTCCATTTTTATCTATAGCTGGAATAACCAGATTTGGGGCAGATCCATCACTTGGAGTAGGATTACACCATGTGCAACATATATTGTCTGTTGCTTTATGATTAATATAGTGGTATGAATCCACAATAAAGCGAGTTGTTTGAAACCAGTCTTCATAAGCTCCACTATTAACAATATGTTTAAGCACAGTACATGCTTTATCTATACACACATAAGCAGGTCATGATTCTTTAGCTGGATAAACACTGTTAAGAAATTTCATAATTTTGTTGGAGATTCAGACTTGGCAAATTTTGTCCATGCTATAACAGTACCACATGGAGCACAAAGAGTTTTGACACAGTAAAATTGATTAGGACTAAAATAATGTTTGTTTTGTCTATCAGGCAGCACAGGTCCATCATGAGGTGCAGGATCTCGTTGTATATTTGGAAGCCACTCTAAATTTTCATTAGGTCACCTTAACATTCTACGCACTCCAGCTAGTGCACCAGGACTGCAGTTTTGAATATGTTTATCCCATTCTCTTTTATGCTGCTGACAAGCTTGTGTTGAAGAAACTCTATTATTTTGGCAGCCAACTACACGACATTTATTTTCATATTCTCTTTCATGTATAGGACAAAATGAACCACCACGAGCATTTAGAAGGTCTGATTCACAGTTTTGATATGCACAATGTGTTGGTCCCATTACTATTCCATCAATTACACATTTTCACATCTGCATGATCAACATTCATATCATCAGAACTTGCATTTTCAGGTGGCCTATAAGGCTGGCTGCATTCAGAACAAGAATGACCATTGGCAGCATATATAATACCATTTTGACCAAGTGCATTATAAGCTTCTTTAGTAACCTCATCAATTGGTAGGTTTTCATTTAATTCCAAATATACTTTTTGATCTGAAGCCATAATTCGAACAGTCTCTTGAACAAATGCTTGCTATATATGTCGGCGACTTAGTTTGGCAGAGTATTTTAAATTAATTTGGCCAAAGGTGTTATTCCAATAATCAGTATATGCAGCAGCAGAAGCATGAAAACTGTACATGCCATTAACTACTGCATTTGAGAAAGAGCGATCAGCCCAAATATGCTGGCCAATTTTCATATATTTGGCTGAATTCAAATATATTCTGTTTCTTCGGCCTGATGTTTGAATCATTGATTCATGATCTGCATAATATCCAGCATCACAACTTTTACATTTTCCTGATAAAACATGAACATTATTGTGGATAATAGCACCCTTTATTAAGGTAACTTTTGGAATATCTCGAGATCGAGTGTCTTGTGTCAAAGCAAATGGTTGACAGTTCATGTTTTCACACTCCATAGAAGATGGACATATTACATGTACTGCAGCAATATCACGATGAGAAATTGTAGCCAGTTTTTTAAGTTTTCCTTTTTAGAAAAAGTAGCTCTAGCTGAAGGACACTTGCCATTGTATCAAGCTTAGTAGCTATTGGCATAATTAAAGCATTGTCTTCTTCATTCATATTTTGTGAAAACTCTCTGTGTTTCAATAAAGTTTTGCATCACTGCCTAAGTGTTCATTTAAAGCTCTAGCCAAAGATTTTATCCAACTAGAAGCAATGCTTTTTTTCTCCTAGAATATATGGATTTTTGATGACCATGCAAATTTAAAAGATCAGAGTTTTCTGTTAAGCTAAAAGAACCACAAGAACAGTTGCCAGAGATACTTGAGAGCTAAAGTTTTGAGAAACAAATTCACTAAACAATTTAAATGTAATATTTGGGAATGGTTGTTCTTCTGATGCAGCAGTCACAGTTGGTAAACAAGAAAAAAAGCCATTAGCATCAGAAATTTGCAAGTCAGAGCAGACAAAATCCAGAACAGAATAAGCCAAAATATTTGAACACAACTATATAAAAATCATAAAAAAATCAGATACAAATACAGGTTATATTACTACACCTACTTTCGGGACTTTGATTTGTGTGACTTCGATGTAGATTTAATACTCTTATCAACTAATGACTTCTTTGCCATTGTGGATGATCCAGCGTCACTAGCAATAAACTCCAACTCCAACTGTTTGCCTTTTTCCTTCCACTGATTCTTTCTATCTTTCTCTTTCTCTTTTCTTCTTTTCCTTTTCCTTTTTCCTTTTCCTTCTCTTTCTCTTTCTCCAACTGATCCCGATAAGTCCTATTCAAAGTTCTATCTGTCTTCCAACTCTTCAAATCTTGGAATGTATAGCGATCTTTGCTCAAATGCCAAACCTCCAGATCTGTTGGATAGTCATCATTGTCATCACGTTCAAGCCACTTGACCATGTTTTCGTAATTTTGAATGTTTCTGAAGGCTTGAGTAATATGAGAATGCCAATAGGAACGTCCAGCAAAAAGTTGATCAGCTCTGTGCGATTGGTGCTTGGAAGTGTTGCTAATTGGTTGGAATTTTGAGCTCCTGTAGCTTTGCTGCTGCATCATTCCAAGCATTGTACTTCTTGTACCAGATGCATTTTCAAATTGATGAGTGAGAGCAGGATCAATACCCAAAGCAATAGCAATGAGTATATGCTTAGGGTTTGACAACTTCAGCTCCCAAGTTTGAGTGTTGTCTCCAGAATTGGAAGTCAAAGGAGCAGAAGGTGGAAATCCAGCAGCAGAAGAGGATTGTGGTAGCTCATCAGTGGTACGCTAGAAGTCAAGTTATTTAACAAAACAATTTTAAATAATAAATAATGAATACATACGATAAGAATGCGAGTAATATATCCAGCATTCTCTTTAGACCAAATCACCTCTTCATTATTACGTATTGCAAGCTCATATCATCCCTTCATCATCCATTCATCATCCTCATGTGTATAAACATGTGCATTGTTTCCTAAATAATAATGAGAATATGTAATTAACAAAAGTCAATAACTTACGTCTCACAGGAGAATACCTATCCCCTATTTCCTGAAGAATTGTTGTTAAAGAAGATGTAACAGGAAGCTTGATTGTTTGATAGTTCATTGTGGCCAAGTTCCATAATTTTGGATCATCCGCAGTAACATATAAGTGAACTTTACCAATGATTGAAATAAGATTCTCAATATCATTAGCAAAGTCAGCAATGTTGGGGTTATTGCCTTGAGCACAGCCCTGCAAAATGCCTCCTGTAGTTCAAGAAGAACCTTGTAGTTCATGGCGACTAAGAGGGGGACTTCCCATTGGTATGTCTAATATAATTTATTAATTCTAATTATATATACAAAACTTAAAGTAAATAAGATACCTTGATCAGGTACTGACCAATCAAGGGCACGAGATGGGTCCTCAACTGAAACACCCAGACCGAGAGTGGCAGTGGGTGCTGCATCACTCTGGTCAAGGGTTATAGGAGCACGGAGGGGAGAGTGGGGGCCAGTGAGGTTGGAGCCACTCATGGCCACACCAGGTATAAGATGAAGTGGTACATTACCAGGTAAAGGTGAGGGATGAGCCTGAGAAAGGGTGGCACGGGTGTCAGTGCCCATAGTATCATCAGCAGGTCTGAATACAGAAGAGGTGGTGGCAAAGGTGTCATCATCAGCAGTGACAGCAGCCTCTACAGATCCTACCGTCCTGCGAGGGGTGGGACGCATAGGGACATCATTGTTGTCATCACTACCACTGGCATCCTGGGTGCCATCAGGGCTCTTCGTGCCACTGCGCCTGTCATCATGGTCACTGTCAGTCATGTTGGAGTTGGTGTTGGCACTGTTGCTGTCATGGTTGGTGTCGCTGGGGTCGCTATTGCTGGGGTCGTCACTCACGGTGTCCGCATCGGTGTCCGTGTCATGCTTCCTGTCCGACCGTTGTTCGCGATGGGTCTGGGTCGAGGTGGTGGTGGCAGGCAGGGGGCGACATCGCCAGAGTGGGGAGAGCGGCCGGGTGGGGCAACCGCATGCCCGCTGCGAGCCAGCGCCCTTCCGGTTTTCCTACAGTGGGGTAGCTCATAATTAAATGTAAAAAAAAAAGCAGGGGGGGGAGGGGTTACGCACTTCGTGTCTTGGCAGCGGCGAAAGCGGCCGCTTCTCTCGCGCTTTGTCCGCTCGTTTTCCTGAGTAGTGGGTTAG
Source organism: Psilocybe azurescens (assembly GCA_023853785.1). Classification (NCBI taxonomy): domain Eukaryota; kingdom Fungi; phylum Basidiomycota; class Agaricomycetes; order Agaricales; family Agrocybaceae; genus Psilocybe; species Psilocybe azurescens. The sequence goes on along the minus strand of JAJIRX010000775.1, from coordinate 32,501 downwards.
CTGGGGGAGAGATGGGGGTTGCTGGGTACGTACCGGATGCCCTTCCCCTCTTCTCCTGCGCTTTTTTCCCCTCTCGTCCCCCTTCTCTCGCTTCTCCACCACCTCCTCGTCCTCGTCCTCGTCCTGGTGTTCGTGTTTGTGTTCGTGTCCTTCATTGTCCACGTCCTCGTCCTTGCGGCGCTTGCGCGTGGTTTCGTCTGTGTTCGACCTCTGCGCTTGGAAGGGGGGCGGCGTGGTCCGTATGTAGCCGCTACGCGACACGGGTCGGCTCGAACGTGTGGTGGAGGGCATAGCTAAACGGAGGGATTGTTGTGGTTAGGGAAGGAAAGCGGATGGGGAAAGAAAGCGGATGGGGAAAGAAAGCGGATGGGGGAAAGAAAGCGGACGGGGGGAAGAAAAGATTGGGGGGAGAAAGATTGGGGAAGAAAAGATTGGGGGAAAGAATGGGGGAAAGAATGGGGAAGGAAAGAAGAATCGGATGACATGGCAACGGATACCCGCATTTCCGCCCTGCGGAAGTTGCCAGCGCCACCATCGGAAAACCGCATCCGAGTTGCCGGAATGGCCGAGCATGCTGTGCATGTAGCAATTGCAACACACGTTGCGCAGCTATATGACATCGTATCACAACAAATCCGGTATTGTTGGAATCGGAAAAATGAGTAGAACACGAATATCTAGTTTATTTAAAATAATTCAGGCATATAATCAAAGAATTATACAAATAATGCGTATTTCACTATCATAAATTTATTTTTTGATGTAATTTTTACAAAAACGGGTTGTCCCAAATTTTACGATTCTAACGGTATTAAACATTTCATAAACGGATGAGATTTGCGTGCGCTATTCATGTTTGTATTATAGGAGACAGGCTCTATATAATGCATAAAATGTGGCATGTCAATACAGCCATGTTGGTGCAGTTGGTTTATTGCTGGTTTTAATTATGTGACTTCTCTGTAGTCTCGAGTTCAATCCTTGAGTATTGCAATATTTTATTATTGCTTGCTGAGCTGGTGATCAGGTGATTTATTACCACGGATAAATGATCTGCTGACATAATATAATTCCACTCGGTTCCACTCAGTTCGGTCGGAATTGAGTTTAATTAAGTGTAAAATTTGGTAAATTCCACTCGGAATCCCGGTCGGAATCCGATCGGATTTGGGTCGGACTTGATAACGAAGGAACCGGTCGGTACCGGTGATTCCGATCGGAATCCGGTCGGAAAAATATGGGCATTTCCTGCTAATTTGGCAGGGATACAGCCAAATAAAATTCGGTCGGTACCGGTCGGATTCCGACCGGTTCCGATCGGTATGGGGGAGTGTAAAGACCTCAAATGTTGATAATACCACAAGCAATAATAGTGTAGTTGGTAATGTGTGTATAGAATTAATATATATAAAGCTGTTGGTTCAATTCCTGTTGAGTGCATTTTATAATTTCGCATTTATTATAAATATCATGTGACCTGAATGATTACTTAAGAGCTTATGTAAGAAATATTATGTAATACTGACTAAGCAGACTATATCATGTGATTTCAATACATTATTTATAAGCTTATGTAAGCAACTATTATGTAATGCTGACTAAGCATTGTATTATACACTGATTAAGTACATTATGAGAAATTCCGACCGGATTCCGACCGGTTCCGAGTGGGTCCAGTGGATTCGATCGGATTCCGACCGGTTCCGATCGGTTCCGACTGGGTCCAAGCGGTTCTGACCGGTACCCGTGGGGCACTGTAAAGTACTGGACTGTGTGGGGATGGTAAAGTACTGGCCATAATGCATGAGACCTGTATCGCATCCTGTGCAACCACTAGAGTACTTCAGTACTAAATCTTTAATTGTATCACATATAGTTAGTGTGTGCTAATTTTATAACACACTGCTGACTGCACTGTGTCCTGACTTCAGCTAATACCTTCTGCTTCCTCTGTTGTTCTTAGCCAGTGTGTAGTTATATCTTTTTACAAATACTATTTTGTTATTACAATAGCTAGCCCAGCTGCCCAGTATTTAGATATTAATAAATATGCCATTCACACTGCTAGCTGCAAGCTGATACTGTGTATTTTGTAGTTTTCTCATCCTTTGTGAACATATTATAGTCCACTGGTGTACATCTGAATATCAAAAATTCAGCTACTTTTCATTATTTTATTTTTTACACAGCTAGCTATGCAATGGTCTCTTCAATAGAGAATTTAATTTACATAAAATTTCTACATACAGTACTTGTGGTGGTCTATTCAGTGCACAGAATCACAGGAAATAAAGCTGTTTTATTCTCAGATTCTAACAGCTTGGCCACTAGGTTATGAAGAGTATGTGGTCTGAGGAGTGTAGAATTGTCTAAAAGAAAAGAAGTGAATAAGGGGGTATAGAAATGCTTTGGAGAGTTTACTAGGTGTGTTTCAAGTAATAGAGAATGAGATAGAACAGTATAGATGAAGAGTGATGAGTGTGAAGGAGAAAGATGGGTAAATGATTTGGATGGAAAAATACAAAGCCAGGATTGAGAGTGTAATCTTGATCCTAATTTTTTCATTCTGCAACTTCTACAAAGCCAGAAGTACAGTCTAGTGAATGAGAGATGACTAAAGCAATTGAAGGTGACAAACTGTATGATGATTTTGAGCCACAAATCTCCAGACTGATGAGAGCAATAGAGAGATGAGGAAAGGAGTGTAGAGAAAGAGTGAAGGGTTCATAGAAGGATAATATGTAAATTTACTGAATTAAACATAGTGAATGTGTATGAATGATGGCTTGGTTTGATCTAAGCTCTAGAAAACATCTGGAATGACTGGAATAATTGCTGCATTTTATGCTGAAAACTGATGACAACTTCCGGAATGCATGCTAATATATACTGCTGCTGAGTGCTGATAATTGATAACACTGCTGTGAAGAAAGCTGGGATTTGTAAGATCCTTGTATTCCAAGCTATACTATTACATGGTTTATATACTGGAGAACATAGAAAATATGTAAAATAGGTAAAGCATCCAAGCTATACTAATCATTCTGAAGATCAACATCCACCAGACCAATTTACCAACTACATACAATAGAATGATGACTGACAGAGTTCTGGAGTGAAAATTAAAGAATGAGTAAGTGAGTAACATAGGATGAGTAGAAAGTATAAGCAGGATTATGAAAAGTGAAGTGAGACAAATAAGAAAGAAGTTAAGCTGAGTAAGTACAATAAGCATAAATGCCAAAAAAAAAAAAAAGAATCAATCATATAAAACTGGTAAAAAATAGGAAAAAATAAAACAGTGAACAAATACCATCTATAATATAAAACACAGCTGTTTCTCATGGCCCTAAAAGGAGAATCAAATTAAGTAAGTCAAGTTACTTAATCATGACAAAGCAGACCATTGTGTTTTAGGGCCTGTGAAGCAGGGCCTTTTGAAACAAACAACCAGTGGCTGATAGCAAACAACAAAATGGGTCCCACAGCCTAACAAGCATTCTGGAGGTCTTTATACGGCCCTCCATTTTTTGGTCAGACTCTGGTTGGACTCCATCAGACTTTCTATGAGCTTTATGACTGCCGCTCGCATCAGGGGATTTGCTTTGCTCACCCCCTGTGCTTCACGGCAGGGTCAACATATTCATGGGGGCTGTGCCCCCAGACCCCCACTCTGTCAGCGCCCTGCACCTCCTCATTGAAAAATAAATAATAGCAGTCACAATTATAATGTCTTTATCAATACTTCACACCTCATTAAAAATATATATATACAATACAAACACTTTATATACTACATAAAAATTAGTCACTATGGTCAATAGAAAGAACTTCTGGGTACACTATATTTTTTGTCATACTTAATCCAGAACTCTCATCCCAAATAGCCTTGATGTTGTGTACAGATGTTACTCGTGAAATAGCAACATATAGTTGCCCATGTGCAAAAGGTGAAGAAATAAGGTTTAGTCCAACATGTAAAACAGATTGTCCTTGAGCCTTATTAATTGTCATAGCAAATGCCAGTCGCACAGGAAATTGTTGTCAGCAAAATTCAAATGGAACTTGTGTGTCCGTTGGTGTCAGCCCAATCCATGGAATAAAACTGTCTCCCCTGCTCTATCTCCTGTCAATAGTCGAACTTCCAAAACACAGTTCCCCATTCTTGTCACAATCCCTTTGATCCATTGCACACTCCCCTCACTTGCATTCAAATTCCATAAAATCATAATAGGGCAACCAACTTTCAGTGCCAGCTTGGCTAAGGGAAGACCTGAACAGTTGATTGTGTTCAGGTACTCCACTGGATACATCAGAATTCCTTCATCACCATGTCCCCAATTATTCAAGATGCTATCAGCACTGTGAAACACCTTTTCTTCTCCAGGAAATTTGTTGAGAATAGTTTTGTTCAGATCATCCACATCATCATTCCTGCTACACAGAATTGTCCGTTCAGCTTAATATTTGTCATTATGCCCAGTGGTCTGCTGGATTCCAGGATATATTGTATCAATCAGAGATTCAACAGTATTGTTGGCACATTTGAAATGATCAGGAAGTGTTGTGTTGTCAGATTCATCTGTATGTTTTCCCAGACCAATATCCAACTGCCATTGTGCAAATTTCCGTTCTTCATCATGTGCAGTGTTCAGACACATATTCTCTGTCAACTTAAGTACTTTGATGTGTCCCCAAAGTTGTGACCTCTGCATGCATGCTCCAACAATTTGTGCTCTTGATCCTTTCACAACAACAGGAAGAATTTGCTTAAAGTCTCCACCAAACACAACAGTAAGTCCTCCAAATGGCTTATCAGAGTTACAGATATCCTTGAAAGTACGGTCCACAGCCTCATGAATATAATGATTTTGCATAGGAGCTTCATCCCATATCACTAAATCAGTGCATTGAATAAGCTCTGCCAAATCAGAAGTGCAACCAATACTGCATGTAGAGTCCTCATGAATGTTGATAGAAATTTTGAAAGTTGAATGTGATGTTCGACCACCAATAAGAAGCAGAGATGCAATGCCAGATGAAGCTACACAAAGCACTATTTTTCCTTCACCACGCAGAAAGTAGCAAAGAGTGTTGTACACATAAGTTTTTCCTGTACCTCCTGGACCATGAAGGAAAAACATTGACCACTCCTGCTTTCAACTGCTGCCACAATAGTATCAAATGCTGAACATTGCCCATGATTGAGAGTAGGAATTTGCTGTTGAGCCAGAACAGATTGATTGTCTCTGCCATAGTTTCTCTGCTCTGCAATCAATCTATTTCCTATAGCAGCAGCCCAATCTTCTTGAGGCAATGGCATTCCTGCAAACTCTTCAAAGTAGTGCAAAGAAGTTGGTCAATGAGAAAAGGCCATAATCAAACACTTGTGCTTCTGTGGGGTCTTGTTGGATATGTTTGGAGATAAGAGCATGTCATAGATCATCACAAATCTTGTCTTTAAATTGATCCCAGAGTGCAGCAGGATTTGATGGTGTGCAGTCTCGAAGAATAGTCACAAAAAGATTGCGAAGTTGTCGTCCACTTGCCATATATCCAGCCTCTTCCAGACACTGCTTCCACTCATTATCATCCTCTAAAAGTCCTCGATGTATGCGGGCCTCACAAAATGTTTCATATACAGTGCCATCAACTGTTCGGAGATCAACAAAAGATGTAGCACCCTTGACACAGGTCAGCAGAGTTCTGAGATAAAAGTGCTCTCCTGAACTTGGATGAGCATAGTACATGCGCCCAATTGCAAATTGTTGCTGTCTTGGAGCCCATTTGCACTGTTTTCCTTCTAGACAAATTTGGCAGGAAAATCCTGATAAAGAGTATTTCTGGCTTCTTCATATTGTATATTGGCTTTAAAATAAGCAGTGAGCTTGGTGTACTTTACAGTGCCCCCATTTTCCGTTGGACTCCAACGGACTTTCACCGGACCCAGCCAATTCCAATGGACAGTCCATTGGACGTCCAATGGATTCCGTTGGACTTCACAAAATTCGGTACCAGTCCAGTCAGAGTCCGGCCAAATTCCGGTCAAAGTCCGGTCAAGTCACTTCAAGACAGAAAACAGATGGACTGGCCGGACTGTCCAGTCCGTTGGACTTCCAGTGGACTTCCAGTGGACTCTCAGCACTTAATTAGACCAGATCCAAGAGTGCTCTGTCCAGTGGAGTCCAGTGGATGTCCAGTGGACTGTCACTGGTTTAATTGCAGACTTGGGAGGGGAGTTAGGGACAGTAGCAGTGTTCTTGGAAGCTAGGTCACTAGGATAATACTTCAATCTTATCTTTAATTCATGTAACAATGTAATATAATATATTGAAAACTATATACTACATTATTATCTGACTTTGTGAATTTCACTCAGTACTTTACTGTCCCCCACCCATTCCAAATGGAATCCAGACCAATTCCAATTTGATTCCATTTAATGGTTTCAAGTGGAATGGCTGGGAATCATGGAATCCAAGTTCATTCCAGCTTATTTCATTCAATAAGACTTTGTGAATTTCACTAAGTCCAACTTTAAATTCACATGGAATGGAATCCAATTGGATTCCAACTGGAATACTTTAATCTTAGCTTAAATTTATGTGACAATGTAATATAATATATTAAAAACTATATACTACATGATTATATACAGGTAAAAAAAAAAAAAAGAAAAAACATAATAAAAAAGAAACAAAAAAAATAGAAAAGAACAGAAAAAGGGGGCAGAGGGTACATTGGTGGTGTCGTCGTCCGTGTTATCGACGTTGTGGTCGGCTGTACCCGTCGTTGTATGCGTCAGTGTCACCGTTGGGTGTTGTGGTCGACCGTACCTGCCGTGGTATGCATCGGTGTTGTCTGTATGTGTCGTGGTACGCTGTCGCTGCCGTCGTCGTGTGTCGTGGTCGTCTTCCTGTCGTCCTTGCTGTCACCGTTGTGGTATGTGTCGGTGTTGTCGTCTGCCGTGCCTCTCCTGGCACCCGTCGGTCCCTTCGTTGCAGGTCGTTGCGGTCCGTACCTGTCGCGGTACGTGTCGGTGTTGTTGTCGTGTCGGTGTTGTTGTCGCGTGTCGTCGTCACTGTGGCAGTATCCGTCGGTGCTGTCGTCAGCGGGTTATCCTCATCCTTGCCCTTGCCGTCCACGTCCTTGCCGTCAGCGGTCGTGGTCCTCGTTCTCACTGTCCTCGTCCTTGCCGTCAGCGGTCGTGGCCCTTGTTCTCGCTGGTGCTCATTCTCGCCCTTGCCCTGGCCGTCCTCACCGTCAGCGGTCGCGGTCCTCGCTGTCGCCATCCTCGTTCTCGCGGTCCTTGCCCTCACCCTGGCCGCCCCTCGTTCTCATGGTCCTCGCCCTCGCCCTGGCTGTCCTCACTGTTGTGGTCGCCGTCCTCATCCTCGCCGTCCTCGCCCTCGCCCTGGCTGTCCTCACTGTTGCGGTCGCCGTCCTCATCCTCGCCGTCCTCGCTCTCACCCTGGCCATCCTTGCCATCGCGGTCGCTGTCCTTGCCATCGCCGGTCGCTGTGTTGGAATGTCAAGGTGCGCATAGACTGCGTACCATCGGATAAAGGACAAGTGTTATCTATCAAATACCAAGTGAATGTATAGCATGGTGCGCGACCTATAAGTCACGCACCATACGGACTATTATTTTCTTCTTCTCTTTTATGTTCGTACCCTTTTTCGTATCATGTAGCATACGCACAGGCACTCGGTGCATCTCGTATAACAGAGCACCTCGTTTCATTTCCCTCCCTCAGTTGATCTATCTGGTCTCCTGAGGTGAGCTTACTTATTCTACAATTCAGTACACCTATACTCACAGTTTCGTAGTCTTACATACATCTGTTTCCTATAGGTACTATACAATTTATACAGTTGATCTATCTGGTCTCCTGAGTCTTACATACATCTGTTTCCTATAGGTTATGGGCCCCGAACTCAGACCTTAAATCCAGAATTAACTCAAAGCTTTTATTCCTCGAAAACTTCACAATCTATCTACAATGTCTGTCACCACTAAACTAGGCGACGACTTCCTTCGCATTCCTAAGCTAGACAATGCCGGTACCAACTGGGTTGTTTACCGTGACCGTTTCCTACTCTCCATAGATGCCCGCGGGCTAGGGGAGCATCTAGACGGCACGGGGAAGCTCAACAAACCCGCACCCTCGCGCCAACAGACGGATGCGTCACAGACGCTCACTGCAGAAGAAAAGCTAGCGGTTGCGGAGTATGTGAAAGCAAATAAATTGTGGAAACAAGAGGAGGTGATCGTACGCCAGCAGCTAGCTAGCACGATCCCTGACACCCTGTTCCTCAAGACTCGACTTCTTCCCACTGTCGAAGAAATGTGGAACGCCCTGGAAGACAATTTCCAGGTAAAATCCCGTATGGTTTCTGTAGATCTACGCCGCCGACTTCAGGAGGAGCGCTGCACAGAGAAAGGAGATGTATGTGTGCATTTTGCCAAGCTCAGGCTAATGCGTGAAGAGCTCAGCTCTATGGGACACCCAGTCGACGACAGCGAGTTCTACGCCATCATCATGGGCTCCCTTCCAACCTCCTACGACTCATTTGTGTCAGTAATCGATGCAACGTTCGGTACCACTGTGTCTACACACCTTTCTTTATCCTTAGCCACCTCTACATCCTACGTCGCACCCAGCCCATCTCCAGAGAACCTCATGACCACCGTCATTGAGGAATATGAACGCCGATCGCTCAGATCAAAGAACGGCCGGAAAGACACTGAAAATGTCGCCTTCTACTCCAATGACAATCAGAAGGGGAACCGAGATGGCATCGAATGCTTCAATTGCCACAAACCCGGCCACTATAAATCTGAGTGCTGGAACAAAGGTGGCGGCAAGGAAGGGCAACGCCCAAAGCGTGCTAAAGGGAACGGCAGGTCGAAAGGAAAGGGTAAAGACTTCGAAAGACTCGAAAGATTCCAAATTGAGTGACAAAGGAAAGGAGAAGGAGAAGGACGATAAATCGTCAGATAAAGCCAATACAGCTAAAGACGACTTACCAGCTGAAGCGTGGGCCACCATGGCCGACGACACCCCTGACGTCCCTCTCAGTCTCCACTACCTAGACGATCACATTGACAATATCTTCGAATATATGTGTGATGTATGCACAGAACGTGCAAACCCCGAAAGCCCAAGTTATCGTACTGAATCTAATGACGATGGCGACACTACGGACTCTGAAATGCCCGATTTAATGGCAGCATCCGACTCTGAGGACGAGGGATGAAGGTGACTTACCTGAACGCGCTACCGAATTTGACGAACGCGCACCCAGTCTCTTCGATGACAGTGATCTCGATAGTGACGATGAGGGCTTCCCAGCTCTCCAATCTGTATCCGATTTGGATTTGGATGACGATGAACGCGATGCGACGGTCTTCGATTTTTCAGATGAAGAATCAGTCGCCGAAGTTGATTCAGACTTTGACGATGTACTGATCTTCAATGATGCGGAGGAGGAGGACTATGAGTGGGAGGACTACGTTAGTGACAACGATGCAGCCTATAAAACCTCCTACACAGTGGAGGAACTCACCACCCCTGCCGGCCGAGGCACACATCGACCTCTATGATTCGGGTGCCACTCGCCATATGTCGGGTGCTAAAAGCAGATTCTTAAATCTGATCCCAATCGAACCCAAATCCATCGCTGCCGCAGATAACAGGTCGTTTAGCGCCACAGCAAAAGGGGACATGATTATCCACGTACCAAACAGATCATCCGGAGTTTCCGAAGTCCTCTTGAAGGATGTCCTGTATGCCCCATCGATGAGCGTCACATTGGTGTCAATCAGTCGCATTGTCGAGAGCGGTGCTTCTGTTCTATTCGCCAAAACCTCCTGTCGAATCTACGACAAGGACAATGCGTGTGTTGGGAACATCCCAGTCCACGGCGGCCTCTATCGTGTATATGCCAAACGACCATCCACCGAGTTTGCTGGAAGGACCAAAGTTCTCGTCAGCATCGACGAACTGCATCGCCGTCTTGGGCATGTCTCCCATGCACGCGCAAAATACCTGGTCGATAATGATCTCGTAGTCGGTGTCGAACTTGATCCCATGAGCAAGCCGTCCGTATGCGAAAGCTGCGAATGGTCAAAGGGACAACGAAAGGCTATACGCAGGGAAAAGGCAAATGAGCGAGCAGAAGCTGTAGGCGATGAAATCCACTCGGACCTATGGGGGCCAGCGCCGGTTGAATCTATCAATCGTATGCGCTACTATGTCAGCTTTACGGACGATCACAGTCGATACATGAACCTGTACTTCCTGCGCTCCAAAGACGAAACCTTCGAAGCCTACCTCGAATACGAAGCATGGCTGTTCACCCAGTTCGGCATCCGCATCAAGATGCTGCACTCAGATCGAGGAGGAGAGTTCCTAAGCAATGAATTCTCATCACATCTCAAAACGCAGGGACAGTACGAGCACTCACCGTACACGATACACCAGAGTACAACGGCGTCGCAGAACGCCTCAATCGAACTCTCCTGGCAAAGGTTCGAGCAATGCTGCATGACAGCAAATTGCCGAATTTCCTTTGGGCAGAAGCTGTACGTCATGCAGTATACCTGAAGAATCGAACCTGGACACGTACCCTCGATAATGCCACTCCGTACGAGGTATTCACCTCAAACAAGCCCGACCTCACCAACTTGCCAGTATGGGGATGCCGCGTTCGTGTACACGACGCCAAGAACAACAAGTTGGGCCCTAGATCGAAATTAGGATTCTGGGTTGGATTCGACGAAGAATCAAACGCTCACCGTGTTTATTGGCCCGAAAAACGCTCCGTCACTGTGGAACGCAGCGTCAAGTTTAATTTCGACGAAGAGATTCTTGTCGACGCGTCTACATTACCTGATGCGGTAAACGACGTCGATCCCAACTCCACCGCCACCAACGACCCTGCAACGCCACACTCTCCCAAAACGGAAAACGCCCACTAAGGCCACCGTTGAAGACGTGAATGAAGATGAAGATGAGGACGAAGAAACGGCGGAACCTACCGACCACGTCCCTGTCGATGAATTCCAGCCACGTCGTAGCTCTCGCATTCGCACCGAGTCCGACTACATCCGTCGTCTTCGAGAAGGCGTTGGCCTTACGAGTGCACGCCCGTCAGCGTCGCTTTTGCCAAAAGGTGTGCAGGAGGCGAAAGAAAGTGGAGGAATGGCGAATGAGGAAGAGGATGAGTGGGAGATGGTGGAGGTGGCTGAACACGCCATGTCAGCTGTAATGGCTGGGGCGGAAGGGCTAACCCCAACGTTTGAGGAAGCTCGATCCCGTGCGGATTGGCCTAAATGGGATGAAGCGATCAAAAGGGAATTGGAATCCCTAAAGCGAAATAACACCTACCAGGTCGTCGAACGTCCACCCAAAGGAACGAACATTATCAAGTGTCGATGGGTTCTCCGGATCAAGAAGAACTCTGCGGGTGAAATCGATAAATACAAAGCACGGCTCGTAGCTAAGGGTTTTACTCAAATTTACGGAATTGACTACCTCGAAACGTACTCACCTGTTGCCAAAATCACCAGCTTCCGAATCCTACTCGCACTTGCAGCTCGAAACGACTGGACATGCGACAGCTTCGACTTCGATACAGCCTACCTCAACAGCACTTTGGGGGAGCATGAAGAGACTTACCTGGAGCAACCTGCTGGTTATGCGACAGGAAACACTCGCACTCACGTTTGGAAACTCAAGAAGACCCTTTACGGTCTAAAGCAGGGAGCGAAAAATTGGTACGACGCTCTTCACAAAGCGCTTACTGATTTAGGCTTTGTACGCACAGAAGCGGACCACGGCGTTTTTGTAAAGAAAACTGGGAAAGACTCACTCTTCCTAGCTGTCCACGTCGATGATTGCCTCATTACAGGCACTTCCCCTTCCCTCATTGCTTCCTTCAAGTCCGGTATGCACAAGAAGTACAAGCTGACCGATCTAGGTCCTGTCGAATGGCTTTTGGGGATCAAAGTAACTCGCAATCGAAAAGAACGCACCATATCATTATCCCAGCACGCATACATCGACAGCATCCTCACCCGCTTCAATTTCAACGACCTAAAGCCGTCCGCCGTCCCCATGAATCCCAACGCCACCCTCAGCGAGTCCCAATCGCCAACACGCATCGCTGATATCGAAAAGATGAAGCACGTACCCTATCGAGAAGCCGTAGGCTCTCTCAACTACGCAGCCACTGGCACCCGCTCCGACATTGCGTTCGCCGTCTCCACTTGTGCACGATTTTGCAACAACCCAGGATGGGAACACTGGGAAGCGGTCAAGACCATTTTTAGGTACCTCAAAGGAACCCAGCAACTCGAGCTCGTTTACGGTGGTGTCAACCGTGGCCTAGAAGGCTATGTCGACGCGGACGGCGCTTCTCAGGACCACAGATGAGCCATCTCTGGCTACGTATTCCTCATTGACGGCGGTGCCGTTTCCTGGTCATCGAAGAAACAAGAATTAGTCACACTCTCAACCACGGAAGCCGAATATGTCGCTCAAACGCACGCCGCCAAAGAAGCCATTTGGCTTCGAAGACTTCTAGGGGAGCTCTTCACACCACTTTCTGAACCCACCACTCTCTTCTCGGACAGCCAGTCAGCCATCGCACTCGCCAGCGACGGGCACTATCACGCCCGCACCAAACATATCGATATACGCTATCACTTTATTTGCTACATTATCAACGAGGGGCAATCAAGCTAATCTACTGCCCTATCGGACAACATGGCTGCCGATACCCTCACCAAAGCCTTACCCAGCATCAAAGCGAAACATTTCAGCGGCTCTCGGATTGCGCACAGCTTGAAGGGGAGTGTTGGAATGTCAAGGTGCGCATAGACTGCGTACCATCGGATAAAGGACAAGTGTTATCTATCAAATACCAAGTGAATGTATAGCATGGTGCGCGACCTATAAGTCGCGCACCATACGGACTATTATTTTCTTCTTCTCTTTTATGTTCGTACCCTTTTTTCGTATCATGTAGCATACGCACAGGCACTCGGTGCATCTCGTATAACAGAGCACCTCGTTTCATTTCCCTCCCTCAGTTGATCTATCTGGTCTCCTGAGGTGAGCTTACTTATTCTACAATTCAGTACACCTATACTCACAGTTTCGTAGTCTTACATACATCTGTTTCCTATAGGTACTATACAATTTATACAGTTGATCTATCTGGTCTCCTGAGTCTTACATACATCTGTTTCCTATACGCTGTCCTTGCCATTGCGGTCGCTGTCCTTGCCATCGTGGTCACTGTCCTTGTCCTCGCAGTCGCTGTCCTTGTCCTCGCCCCTGGCCGTCCCTCGCAGTTGCAGTCGCGGCCCTCGTTCTCGTGGTGCTCATGCTCGCCCTGGCCCTGGCCGTCCTCGCCGTTGCCGTTCGCGGCCCTCGTTCTCGCAGTCCTCATCCTAGCCCTTGCCCTGGCCGTCCTCGCGGCCGCTGGTCGCGTCCTTGCCCTTGCCCTGGCCATCCTCACGGTCGCGGTCGCGGTCCTCGTCCTCACCCTTGCCCTGGCCGTCATCACCGTTGTTCTTGCAGTCCTCGTCCTCGCCCTTGCCCTCGCCGTCCTCGCCGTTGCCGTCAGCGGCCCTCGTTCTCAGCGGTCCTTGTCCTAGCCCTCACCCTTGCTGTCCTCGCCCTTGCCGTTGCTCTTGCCCTTGCCCTCGTCCTCGCCGTCCTTGCTCTCGCCCTTGCCCTCGCCCTCGCTCTTGCTGCCATCCTCACTCTTGCTGCCGTCCCTCGCTCTTGCCGCTGTCCTCGCCCATGTCCTAGTCCACGCCAGTGTCTTGGTCCTCGTCGTCGCGATCCTGGTCCTAGCCATTGTCGTCAGCGTCCTCATTGTCGCTGTCGCAGTTGTCCTCGTCCGGTGTGGCCGTCGCAGTCATTCTCGTCCTCTGTTGCGTTGGGTTGGCTTTTGCCTGGCTCCGACCGACGAGGCGGTGGTGGTGGTGGAAGGAAAAAGGGTGGGCGTCGGAATCAACAACAGACCGACGTGACATCAACATGTCACGCGCACATTGTTGTTACATTTGAGTCATGTGACTTTGAATGTGTCACATCGGACCGCTCACCCCGCGGACTGAACAAAATACAGAATTGTGTTGATAAGGACCATATACACTCAGAAAAATATATCAGTCTATTGACTCTACACTCTCTACTGTGTTCTGTGTGTGATAACTCTTTAATTGATCTAAGTTTTATTTTTCTATTAATAATTCCTTTTTTATTAACACTAATATGAACAACCCTCTGCTTGCTGTCTGTTGGACTTCCGTTGGACTTCCATTGGACTTCTGTTGGTCATGTCCAGTGGGATTCCGATGGACTTCCATTGGTCCTGTCTGGTCATTTCCATTGGACTTTGACTGCTGGTTTGGCATTATTCCAGTGGACAGTCCACCCGGACAGTCCGTTGGACTTGTAGTCCGTCGGACATTCACCGAATCTCACCGGAAAATTTCAGCTGTCCTAGACCAGAAAAATTGTCATTCTGAATATAGAAAGTCCGATGGAGTCCGACCGGAGTCCGACCAAAAAATGGGGGGCCGTGTAAAGACCTCTGAGCTTGGTGTCTTTGCCTGCATTGCGATCCAAAACCTCCTGAACATTTAGTGCCTGGTCTTCATTCCATGTAACCATTTGTTGATCAGGCAAATGAATCTGAAGGCGAACAATAGGTGGGTGTTCTTGATGCATGTGGAAGTGAAAAATACGCCAAAGTCCTTCACATGCAGAAACATATCATGCATCAAGATATAGCTTGACCTCATCTTGACAGCGTCCAAACTGCATAGTAATGCGGTCATGGCCCTTATAGACATATTTGTAGATGTATTTGATGGCCTTGATAGAAGCAATAGACTCAACATTGATATGACAGCAATATTTCCAGATAAGATAACGGCAATGAGCAACAACCCAGCAATTATCAACCTTTTTCCACCACCAATATCAAACTCCTTTCCAGTGTCACGTCTCCTGAGATTTGCATAAGAGTCTTCATTGACAGTAGTCTGATCATGATAAAGCTTGGGAAAACATTTTGAACATTTGCCATTTACATGGCATTGAGCAGTAGTGTCACCATTGCATGGAGTATGGACCATGAATTTCTTTACCAATTCAAAGAGTTCTGGCTCTTTCTCTTCATCTGGAAATTCAGCTGAAATAAGGCTGTCAACATCTTCAGGTGTGCGAAGCTTGTGATCAGGATGCAAAAATACAATCATGTGCATATGTGGGAGGCCTCCCTTTTGAAACTCAATTGTCCACACATTTGCAACTGCTCTACCCATAATGCCATCTTTACAAATATCATTGAGCATCTCTTTCATTTTTGCATGAAAGACTCTGACCACCAAATCCAGACGGTCAGAAGGCTGTTGTCCAGGAAGAAGTGCCTCTTTGATTTCTGGCCAGCTTGGGTTGGCAGTATCAGTGATAAATAAATCAGCTCCATGAAAATAGTGATTGATAGCAAGAGCATCTTGGCAGTTCTGAATCATGTTTTGTGTGCTTCCAGCAAAGAAGAGGGCAAAATAGTCCTTTGGCCAACATTTGCACCTTCAGCATTAGGATCAGCTGCAATAGCATCCATAAGACCTTGACGTGTATCATTTCTGAACTTCTGCTGATTTTGTCTAACCCACCATAATCTGTTTTGCTCTGAAGCTGCCCAACAGTCTACAATGAATTCCTGAAGAAGTTTTTGTGCCAAAAACAAATGTTGAGATTCATTTGTTTCTTCCCTTGGATGAAGACGATAACGGAAATATTCTGTTTGTGAGATGTATTTTCGCTTTTTTTGGCCATGGAGCTTCAATAGCATCCTCATCCTGATCCTCATTAGGAGCCAGCTCAGCAGCTGGAGGATCATTATCAATTTCTGCAGCCTCATTAAAAGGAATATTAGGATGCTAGCCTAACTGCCCAGTTGGAAAAATAAGAACATAATGAAGTGGAAGATAAAAGGGATGCAGTTCACTGATTGTTTCCAGCCTTTCTCCAGCTCTTTGTCTCAGGACAATATCTCTGCCATTGGGATATACTTCATCACCATCTCCAGGAAGGATTATAGCCACTTCATTAGATCCAGCTGATGGTTCATTATAGCATCTGCGATCAGTTTCTCATTCATAGCAAAGAGCAATTGTGCATTGCTGATCTATAGGCATGTTATGTGTTACTTCAAATCCCTGTTTATACAGCTGTACACCTGAATGAGAATGATATAGCATGTCCTGAAGAATACTCATGGTGGTTCTATCCAGCCCAGAGTTTGCAGGATGACGCATACGGAAATTGAAAGCTTCAACAGGATCAAAAATATATAGCTGAGCATATAAAGGTGTAACACCAATCTGAGGAAGAAGAGATCCAGCTCAATGTGTTAACCTTCCTTGGACTTTGAATACATAAGGTCCAGGCCTATTGTTAATTGCATGGTCAACAGTGACTCCCAATGAGGTCATGGCTAAAGCATTGTTATACTGCTGAATATGATTGCGGAAGTTTTTGGATTGGGGATCATTATTCCTAAGCAAAGCATCTAATTCTCGAGGAGGATTTTTCAGCTTTGGAAGAACAATTTTCCCATTAAAGCAGCACATTCCAAATATAGGAATATCTTTGCTTGAACTAAGACACTCAATCATCCAGTGCAAAGCACTACAGTTTACACACTTAACATCCATTTTTCCTAAATTATGGACAGGCCAATCACGGCTAAAGGGCTGTCGTGCAACAGGTACAACAGGTTGAGCAATAGGAGGTGGAAGTGGAAGTGGTGCAGGAAAAACAGGCAAGGGTGGCTGAAAAGGTACAGGAAGCACTGGAGGAGGAGGAGGAAGAGGTATAGGAATCACTGGAGGAAGTATCTATTTTCTCATTAATATTATATTTAAAATCATAAAAACTTGAAAACATACAGGAAAAGGTTGAGCACGAACATAAAATCCACCTTGTTGTGGTGGTAAAAGAGCTGGTGGAACAGCTACTAAAAGTTGAGCCAAATTTGCAGGCAAATTGTTATACTGAATTTCATTAAATATAACAGGCTGGGGAACAGGTGCAGATACAGGTGTAGGTGCAGGTGCAGGTGCAGGTGCAGGTGCAGGTGCAGGTGCAGGTGCCAGAACAGGAACAGGATGAACATGGCGGCTACCTTGTGGTGGTAAAGGAGAGCTGATGGAACAGCTGCTAAAAGCTGAGCCAAATTTGCAGGTAAATTATTATACTGAATTCCATTAAACATAATAGGCTGAAAAGAGGAGCAGCAGTAGCAGGAGGAACAGGAACAGGCACAGGAATAGCAGGAATAGCAGCAGGAACAGCAGGAACAGCAGCTAAAAGATCAGGAATTTCAAATCTTAGTGGTTCAATATGGGGCATTTGATCATGACGTGGGGTGTGACAGGCTTGGGGGTTTCTAAAGCACAGGCATCACATTCAGATCTCTGTGCAGCAATACAAACACGGCATGGAGTATTTGGAGGAGTTTCAGGCCTATACAAATACTGATCAGCATGCTTTCTAAATTAATTAATGTTAAAGAATACATACATGATCCAGAAGTTTTATTTGAATAGCACAATCACCACCACTATCAAATCCACACACAAAAAGAAGGGGGCAGGGTTCTGCAAAGATGTGAAAAATCAGTCAGGATGGTTATTAGACTTATTACTCACCAAAAGAACACAGAAAATAGACTGTGTAGAAGTTAGAACAGTCATAAATGAGATATAAGGGCTTTACTCACCAAAAAAAGAGGGAAAAAGCGAAGAGAGAGGTGAAAACTACAGTCTACATGGGTTTAAGAACTTGCACAGAGTTAAAAATGTCATAGAATACTTACCAAATCTAATAACCACTCAGAATAACCACTCAGAACAGCTTAAATGTATCCAGAGATGGCTAATAGATGTGTTGTTCTCAGGATTGTAGGCAGAGAGGATTTTATTAGGCTGTGTGAGAGATGCAGAGCAGTGTCACCGTGTCAACCTCATGGCTGCTTCATGGCACCAATTTTGTTCTTTGCCATCAGCCACTGGTTGTTTATTTTAAAAGGTACTGCTTCACGGCCCTCAAATTTCCCAGTCTGATTTACATTGTTTATTTCAAAGAGCGTCACAGCGCATGCCCCAAAACACAATGGCATGCTTAATAATGCTTGGTCATGCTTAAGTAACTTGCTCCTTCCTTTTTGAAAATTCTTAGTCATTGAGCTCTCTTATATTATAGATATTCAGAATGACAATTTTTCTGGTCTAGGACTGCTGAAATTTTCTGGTGAGATTCCAGTGAGATTCCAGTGAATGTCCGACTGGACTACAAGTCCAACAGACTGTCCAGGTGGACTGTCCACTGGAAATGACCAGACAGGACCAACAGAAGTCCAATGGAAGTCCATCGGAATCCCACCGGACATGACCATTGGAATTCCAGTGGACAAGTCCAACGGAATTCCAATGGAAGTCCAACAGATGTCCTTTTATTATAATTTATACTAGTATAGAAAAAAAAAGACATAAACAAGAATTGAACTCAGGCATTGGAGAATGCCAAGCGCAAGCAGGATAAACCAACTGAGCCACAAAGGCTTATAGAAAATAATAAAATTAGTTAAATACATAGTGATACAGCCAAAATTCTTGGCACTGCTCGGCACGGAAAAACAACAATGCACGCATGACATGTTGATGCCACATCAGTCCATTGTCGATTCTGGCCCCACTTTTTCTTCCAGCACCACTACCGCCTTGTCAGTCAGAGCCAGGCAAAAGCCAACCCAATGTGACAGAGGAGGACGAGGAGGACAAAGACCAGGACGGACACGGCGAGGACCGGGATGTGGACAAGGACGGCCAGCGTGAGGACCAGGACCAGGACGTGGATGACTGCAACCACAACCATGAGGACCAGGGCGAGGCAGGCCACAACGAGCATGTGGACAAGCCCAACCAGGGGCGAGCATGTGGACAGCGAGCATGTGGACAAGCCCAACCAGGGCAAGCACGTGGACAGCGAGCATGTGGACAAGCCCAACCAGGGCAAGCATGTGGACAGCGAGCATGTGGACAAGCCCAACCAGGGCAAGCATGTGGACAGCGAGCATGTGGACAAGCCCAACCAGGGCAAGCATGTGGACAGCGAGAGCAACAACGTCGTGCACACAGACAGCCAGGGCAACAACATTGAGCACGGCCAGAGCAACAACAAGCATGGCCAGGGCAACAATGTGGATGGCCAGGACAACAACATGGATGGCCAGGACAACAACGTGGACAGCCAGGACAACAACAAGCACAGCAGGAGTGAGGACAGTGGGGGCGAGCACAAGCACAAGCACAGCAGGGGCAAGTACAAGCACAAGCACAAGCACAGTGGGGGCAATGAAACACACAGCAGGGGTGATGACACGGACAGTGGGGGCAACAACAGCGGGGGGCAATGACACGGACAGCGGAGGCAATGACACGGACAGCGGGGGCAACAACACGGACAGCAAGGGCAACAACATGGCCAGTGGGGGCAACAACATAGCGGGGGCAACAACACAGACAGCAAGGGCAACAACACAGACAGCAAGGGCAACAACATGGATTACGGGAGCAACAACGCGGACAGCAAGGGCAACAACACAGACAGCAAGGGCAACAATATGGATGGCCAGCAGTGGCGAGCATGAGCACGGACAGGGGGGGCGAGCACAAGGAGCACGGTGAGATGTTTAGTGCAGGGTGACTTTGTAATTGCCCAATACACAACACCCAATCAAATATTTATATTGATCAGTTCGATCTGGGAGGGTAAGCTTGTAAGGCTTATTACAATAACTAGTTTAGCAGAGTACAGACTTAGACGATCGCTCTGGGGTGATCACTAGTAGCTAGAGAATGCTTTTACAGGCTAGTACACACAAGGCACTTGAATAGTAAGGGCAATCTCTCTATATGAGGGTGATCACCAATATCAGGGGGATCGCTTTTGGGGGCAAGTGTACACGGGACACTTAACAGTTCTCTTTATAAAACCCAAACTCAAACTTTTATCAAACACTATAAGCGATCACCCATATTAACACATAGTAGATCCTTAGTTCCTATAAGCAACTGGGCACACTAGTCCACAGTCCTTAGTTTACTATAGGCAACGTCCTGAAAACAGTCGGATTTCTCTGACAGTTGTCCCTAGTTACTATGAGCGATCACTAGCCTTTATAGGGTTCCCACCCGTACTTAATAATCCCCAGGGCAGTCTTACTATAGGCAATGTCCTGAACAGTCAGAGTTCTCTGACAGTTGTCCCTAGTTACTATGAGCAATTGCTAGTCATATAGGGTTCCAATCTGTACTTAACAATCCCCAGGGCAGTCCACAGATGACTTATAAAAGCCTGCTTATCAAGTCTAATAGACCTGACATTGAATATCACAATGGCAATTGCTCACGAAACCAGGTAGCGCCTAATTGCTTAAGGTGAACTGCAGTGTTCGATCTCTTATCACACAAATCACTAGTCCTCAAGTGTTAACACTAGAATTCTTCTTCAGAGTAAATTCTGATATCAAATCTGGGGTGTAAATTACTTGGTTCCTATTCTAAGATACAGGGCTGTTTTTATAGACTAAATAGATACTTTGGCTTGTGATAATTGAAAGAGACTAAGAGAAAAGGAAGGAAATGGACCGTGTGCTGCCTAGCCTTTGCTGCACCAATTATAATAGTGGAAAGTACTAGTTTGCCTGGGCTACAGCGCTTATTTGAAGATAACCTTGTTGTCCATGCGGCAGTGCCTTCTTGGGTAGCGATCACCCAACTTATTTTATCAGATGGCTCGCAGCTAAGGCATGTCGGGACTAGATTGCTTAGGGGTATATTTCCTAGGAAAACCTTCCCAAGGTTCCCCAGCACAGTTGCTATTGGTTTAGGACCCCTGGAACAGCAGGTGCCCTTATCATGAGGCAAGTTTCCTCTAGTATTGTGTGGCGATTGCTGGCTGGGCAATTGCTCACTCATGTTGGCTGCATTGCAAATTACAAGTTTGTATAGTCGGATCTAGTAGACTGCCATATGCTGAGTTGTACACAAGATTTCAATTGCCAATACATTCGGTCCGTGGGGCGATCACCCATGTGGTGCAGTGATGCCTGATCCCCCGAGCGGTTGATCGCCTTAATTTAGTGAACAGCCTTTGTGAGGCCTGGACATGGTGATCGCTTTTGCTAATTAATAAGGTTTTCATCACTTGGTGATTGCTTGGTAAGACACTGGTGGGTGTTACCCCTTGTAAGAGCCAAGGTCATTTCTTAAGGGTTTCTTCTTTGCATGGGACTAATAGTATGATCAATGGAGTGGGCAATTGCTTCGGACGCTTGGTTAGGGTTGCTTTGATAGCTGTGTAGGAAACTAAAGGTAGTCTTTGATTCGTAGCACTGATTAATAGGCCACACTACGCCTTAGTTAGTTTGTAAGGTCTATTACTCTTGTTGGCCCACTAGGAAGTAAAGCCTCAAAGCCTAATAGTCTGGCGATATCTCCTACCCTTCACTAGTATAATATACTAGTTTATTACAGATAACAATCGCAAAAATAAGGGCCTCTGTATCTCACTATAAATTGTAAGCTCAGAATGGTTTACACCCTTTCAACGGACAGGGGGGGGCGAGCACAAGGAGCACGGACAGGGGGGGCGAGCACAAGCACGGACAGGGGGGACGAGCACAAGCACGGCAGGGGCAACAACACGGACGATGAGGGCAATGACAACAACAGGTAGGACAGACGCTGCAGACACGTACAAAGGCCACAACAATGGCACAACAACAACAACAACAACAACAACACGTACAGTGCAGCTATGACTGACACATCTATCCTCCCCTATTTTTTTTTGATTCTTTTTTTGCTTTTTTCTTTTTTTCTGTCTCGCTTTCTTATTTTTATTATTATCATTAATGATAATGTACTTTGCTTGTAGATAAAATTGTAGATAATGATATAGTACATAGTTTTAAATATATTATATTATACTATTATATGAATCTACTTTAAGTAATACATTCCAGTTGGAAGCCAACTGAATTCCATTCCATTCCATGTGAAATTAAAGTTGGACTTAGTGAAATTCACAAAGTCAGATAATAATGTAGTATATAGTTTTCAATATATTATATTACATTGTTACATGAATTAAAGATAAGATTGAAGTATTATCCTAGTGACCTAGCTTCCTTAATATGGCTTCCAAAGCTCACAAGAACACTGTGATTGTCCCTAACTCCCCCTCCCAAGTCTGCAATTAAACCAGTGATAGTCCACTGGACATCCACTGGACAGAGCACTCTTGGATCTGGTCTAATTAAGTGCTGAGAGTCTGGTGGAAGTCCACTGGAAGTCCAACAGAAGTCCAACAGACTGGACAGTCCGGCCAGTCCACCTGTTTTCTGTCTTGAAGTGACTCGACCGGACTTTGACTGGAATTTGGCTGGACTCTGACTGGACTGGTAGTGGAATTTTGTCAAGTCCAACGGAATCCGTTGGACGTCCAATGGACTGTCCATTGGAATTGGCTGGGTCTAGTGAAAGTCTGTTGGAGTCCAACAGAATATAGGGGGCACTGTAAAGTACACTACAGTTGTACAGTGGTCATACAGTGGGGGTACAGTTGTACAGTGGGGGTACAGTTGTACAGTGGGGGTACAGTAGTATAGTAGCAATACAATGGCACAGTCATATGGTTGTACTGTATTGCATTGTTGAACCCCTGGATCCATTCTCAAGTCCCTCACACTTCAAGTGTGAGAGACTTAAACACTGAATCTTAGGGTTTATTAACCCAAACCCAAACCCTAACCCCAATCCATTGACTCCCTAACCCTAACACAAGACACTCCTAACACTAACACTATTTTACAACCCTTAACCCTTATTAATAGAAAAAACTAATGCTCCTTGGTAGAGTCAGAACTCTTACATTTATATTCATTACATGATATGATTGCAAGGTGCTCACAAAAACTATTATTATACAGTGGATGAATTGTCAATTTCTCAAAAACAACATCACCAATCATTTAGCTTTTTGGGGTCTAATATATCTATCCAATGTCTATTCAAATGTACAAAAAAATCGAAAAATAATGTACAGACACTAAGTTTAAACTTATATTTCCTCTTTATAATGCCATGGTTTGTCTTTTGCTATTCAAACACAGTACATAGTGAACACAGATTTATTGAGGAACTCCCAGCGGTGGATATTGAATATTGTCTTCACCGCCAATGTGATTGGGCATCTGAATTAGAAAAGTGCAAGCAAGATCAGTACCATCTGATTATTACCACATTTCCCTTCCATTTAAATAAATTAAGAAATAGTAGAGAGTATTGCAGCTCTAGAGACTGAGTAAGTGGAGTATAACTTGTTACAGGAGGGTCTGATTGAGTTCACTGTGTGTTGTTACAGTGTTTACAACTATGAGATAGATGCTCAAGAGAAGACAAGCAAACAGTGAAAGAGAAAAACTATCAACAGACTGATTTACCATGGGAGAGTTGAGCACTGTATAAATATCACGGAAGATAGAATAAAAATATACAGAATAAGAGTGAATAACAAGTTTGCTGAAGTTTTGTGATGGGGATTGTTGCAATCCATTACATTAGCCATGTTTGGGAGGGTTTTGCTGCTTCTTTTTCTCCATTACCACCACCTCAAGTGCCTCTGCTTCTTTCCACCGCCCCTGGTTCCTGTACGTGTCTGCAAGATTGGCCATGCTTGTGAGTGTGAAAGGATGATCATCACCAAGCAGCTGTTTTCTCTTCTCCATCACCACCACCTCAAGTGCCTCTGCTTCTTTCCACTGCCCCTGGTAACTGTATGTGACTGCAAGATTGGCCATGCTTGTGAGTGTGGAAGGATGATCATCACCAAGCAGCTGTTTGCTCTTTTCCATCACCACCACCTCAAGTGCATCTGCTTCTTTCCACTGCCCCTGGTTCCTGTATGTGACTGCAAGATTGGCCATGCTTGTGAGTGTGGAAGGATGATCATCACCAAGCAGCTGTTTGCTCTTCTCCATCACCACCACCTCAAGTGTCTCTGCTTCTTTCCACTGCTCCTGGTTCCTGTACATGACTGCAAGATTGGCCATGCTTGCGAGTGTGGAAGGATGATCATCACCAAGCAGCTGTTTGCTCTTCTCCATTGCCACCACCCCAAGTGCCCCTGCTTCTTTCCACTGCCCCTGGTAACTGTATGTGACTGCAAGATTGGACATGCTTGTGAGTGTGAAAGGATGATCATCACCAAGCAGCTGTTTGCTCTTCTCCATCACCACCACCTCAAGTGCCTCTGCTTCTTTCCACTGCCCCTGGTTCCTGTATGTGACTGCAAGATTGGCCATGCTTGTGAGTGTGGAAGGATGATCATCACCAAGCAGCTGTTTGCTCTTCTCCATTGCCACCACCCCAAGTGCCTCTGCTTCTTTCCACTGCCCCTGGTAACTGTACATGACTGCAAGATTGGCCATGCTTGTGAGTGTGGAAGGATGATCATCACCAAGCAGCTGTTTTCTCTTCTCCATCACCACTACCTCAAGTGCCTCTACTTCTTTCCACTGCCCCTGGTAACTGTACGTGACTGCAAGATTGGCCATGCTTGCGAGTGTGGAAGGATGATCATCACCAAGCAGCTGTTTGCTCTTCTCCATCACCACCACCTCAAGTGCCTCTGCTTCTTTCCACTGCCCCTGGTTCCTGTGCATGACTGCAAGATTGGCCATGCTTGTGAGTGTGGAAGGATGATCATCACCAAGCAGCTGTTTGCTCTTCTCCATTGCCACCACCCCAAGTGCCTCTGCTTCTTTCCACTGCCCCTGGTAACTGTACATGACTGCAAGATTGGCCATGCTTGTGAGTGTGGAAGGATGATCATCACCAAGCAGCTGTTTTCTCTTCTCCATCACCACTACCTCAAGTGCCTCTACTTCTTTCCACTGCCCCTGGTAACTGTATGTGACTGCAAGATTGGCCATGCTTGCGAGTGTGGAAGGATGATCATCACCAAGCAGCTGTTTGCTCTTCTCCATCACCACCACCTCAAGTGCCTCTGCTTCTTTCCACTGCCCCTGGTTCCTGTGCGTGACTGCAAGATTGGCCATGCTTGTGAGTGTGGAAGGATGATCATCACCAAGCAGCTGTTTGCTCTTCTCCATTGCCACCACCCCAAGTGCCTCTGCTTCTTTCCACTGCCCCTGGTAACTGTATGTGACTGCAAGATTGGACATGCTTGTGAGTGTGAAAGGATGACCATCACCAAGCAGCTGTTTGCTCTCCTCCATCACCACCACCTCAAGTGCCTCTGCTTCTTTCCACTGCCCCTGGTTCCTGTATGTGACTGCAAGATTGGCCATGCTTGTGAGTGTGGAAGGATGATCATCACCAAGCAGCTGTTTGCTCTTCTCTATCACCACCACCTCAAGTGCCTCTGCTTCTTTCCACTGCCCCTGGTTCCTGTATGTGTCTGCAAGATTGGCCATGCTTGCGAGTGTGAAAGGATGATCATCACCAAGCAGCTGTTTGCTCTTCTCCATCACCACCACCTCAAGTGCCTCTGCTTCTTTCCACTGCCCCTGGTAACTGTACGTGTCTGCAAGATTGGCCATGCTTGCGAGTGTGGAAGGATGATCATCACCAAGCAGCTGTTTGCTCTCCTCCATCACCACCACCTCAAGTGCCTCTGCTTCTTTCCACTGCCCCTGGTTCCTGTATGTGACTGCAAGATTGGCCATGCTTGTGAGTGTGGAAGGATGATCATCACCAAGCAGCTGTTTGCTCTTCTCCATCACCACCACCTGAAGTGCCTCTGCTTCCTTCCACTGCCCC
Source organism: Psilocybe azurescens (assembly GCA_023853785.1). NCBI lineage: Eukaryota > Fungi > Basidiomycota > Agaricomycetes > Agaricales > Agrocybaceae > Psilocybe > Psilocybe azurescens. The sequence continues at coordinate 6,556 of JAJIRX010000775.1, read as the reverse complement.
TGTTCCAAGTACACAAGTGCCATACGACTTAAAATTGAAGACATCATATGTTCTGGATTGACTGAGGCTTTGGAGCTGGAGATATGCTGTAAAAGTGTGCGTCGATACTTGTGGTCCTTGTCATCAAATGACCATGAAATTGATAGGCCAATGATACTGAGTACACATTTCTGCATCAGTTGTCTGTTTCCTTCTATAGTGCTACGACACCACTGTTGTACCAGAGGATGAATGCTGTATGTGTGATTTTGATCATCATACTCAATGAGCGAATATGAACCCAGGCATTTGATGACCTGCCGAAAGCCCCATAACCAGTCTGGACCTATATTTCCAAGCTGGTTCAACAACTCTGTCACTTTGTTTTGTAGTTCGGAGTCCTCCAGTGGCATTTCAGACAATGCTGCCTTTTCGAACATTTTCTCCGAAATTCCTTCGTGATGTAGCATTGAGAAAATTTGGAGCAAAGATCTTGCTGATATGTCAAGTTTGTCGTAGCTCAGTCTCCACGTTGCATACACTGCTTGTTCATATGGATCCTCTCCTTGGAACTCCTCACTCTGTAACAATTTGTCATGGTAACGTCGATAGAGTTCTTGATATTGGCTTAATGACAGATGGCAATAAATATAAGCGCCAGCTTGGGAAATAGCCAAAGCAAAGTAATAGAGTTCCTGTCTCATGCTTTAGATTGAAAGTGTTTTCTAAAGAAACCAAAAATGAGAGTAAGAACCTGTACAATTGCTGCTGCCAGCACTTTATTTTCATTGCTCTCTTCTGCCCGAGCCTGATGCAGTAGCAGGTTTTTGGCGTCTTCGTGCTCCATTGCACCAACTTTTACATCTGTGTCTTTTGCAGAGAGAAGGCGAAGCTCTCGGTTACGTGTTGTAACTAGGATGTTGCCAGATTGACACTGAGGAAAGAATTTATTCAGCTTCAAGTTGACATCGTCCGCGTTGTCAAAGAAGAGAAGCCAGTTTCCTTTATGCTGGCTTGCAAGCCAATGGAGACTTCGCATCTACTGATCGCTCTGTATTTTCTGGAGTGATGGCCTCGAGATCTGTTTGAAGAGTTTGTTTATTGGTTGCATCAACATAGAACACGTCACAGAAGCTGAAAATGTAAAATGTAAATTATTGCTAGTTGTGATTTTACAGGTAGTAGAACCATACCGGGTGGATGATTCTTGCACAAATTTGAAAGCAAGTTGGGTCTTTCCAGAACCCCCAAGGCCATGCAAGACAAAGACACGTCGAGAATCACCATCCAACTCAAAGTATTTGTGCATCTTATTAAGGATTTCCTTTCGTCCTATAAATGATTCCACAGGAAGCGGACAACGCTTGCGTTCTCTGATGTGTTGAACTGATTCATTTGGAGGCCTAGGAGAAACTAGGGTGATGAGATTAGATTACTATGTAGATTTACAAGAGCGATTCTTCCATACTGAGTTGCTCAAGTAGAAGCTGCCCTCTCGGGACTCTGATCGCCCTAACCAACAACGCAAGCTTTTCAGCAACCTCTTCCTTCTTCATATATTGCATCGTATGAGCCTCCACATTGCTCAGTTTCTCCCATTCAGAAATCTCTATTCCCTGCATCCCTTGCTCGACATTTAGTCGAAAATAAGTGTTCGACAAGTTGGCTAAACGACGCAACATTTCTTGGTGTGTATTTTCACAGTCAGTGGTAATTGCCTTTAGCGCATTGATGACGTCCTGTTGGTATGATCTGCTGGAATAATCTAGGTTTCTTGATCCTGATTACCTCGGCCTGTCCAGTACCAATGCTCACCAAGCACCCGATTTGACGAGCGCCAAATAGGACCTTGGCCTCTTCCAGTACCACCTGACTCGGATTATTTCGGCCTAGTCCACCGTCGATGAAAGGCTGGTTCCGCCCAATTTCAATGCGCTTAAAGAAGGTGGGTGCTGCAGATGTCGCTCGAGCGGCCTCCCAAATTGTGCAATTTGAATGTGTTTCACGAGACTGGTATGTCTTGAAAAGCACTGGAATGTCCATGTTGTGGGCGTTCTTTGCGCAGACGAAGCTAATAAGTCTTCAAACTCAAAATCCAAACGCATGGAAGAGTAAGTAATACACTCACGTTCGGCAGTCTCCAGCTTGATCACCTTCTAATAAGGGTGATTCGGAATCACCAGTTACGGTCTTCACGACAGATTTCATCGCTGCTTCGAGTTTTTTCGCTTTGAATTTTCCGTCTCCCCATCATTTCATATCAGAGAAGACTTGTTTCGCCAGATCGTCGTAGTGATCTATTGCCGTGTCTACATCCATCCGAAGACGCCCAAGCATTAAAGAAATTATCCTGTAATATACAAATTTTCATGTAACGTTGGAGTAATATGAGACGGTTGTAGATGTATAACGCAACGCACCCTCCAGTACTAGTACCACCAATCAGATCGAAGTAATCGCACGGCTTCGGGAGTCCGCTAAGAGGTTCTTGACCGTCCTTCTTCCGTTTTGCGTTCTCCTCAACCATCAGCCTGTGCATAACTTCTTTGATCATGAGCAGTTCCGAAAGTCCGCGAATCCCACCGCCATCTGTTCAGAGTTTACTAGTTAGCGACTCTATCGGTGAGAGAGTACAAACGGGCGCATATACCTAGCGCAAGCAGCCTCAAAGGTCGTTCTTCTGCGGAGGAAGTCATCGTTAAGACCAAGGAATCGATGTCTCGAGCCTCGAGGCGGGATGTATGACATGCTGCATGGACCTAAACTTTCACACGGAAGAGCCTAGTACTCTTTACAGCGACAACTGGTTATTATCTGAAGCGGAGGAGGAACCCGAACATTGATCGAGGTCCCGAGTTTCTCGTGTTGGATGACATCCTGTGCATATGTGTGGGAACGATGAGATCGGGACGTAGTGTGGCTCGCGCGTGTGAAAGATCTGTGATTGCATCGATAGGAAAAACATTGCCACGAATCGCCCACGATTCATTTCCCCCACTCTTCCCTCCCATCACGGCTGTGAGGTTCGCTCAATCTCTCTTTATTGAACTTGCCGACTCTCTGTTCTGCTCATTGCCTTCAGGAGTTGCCTACGATTATGAAATTGCCCTGGTCGTCGATCGATGATATGACCTCTGTTTCTTTTCGTCTCTTTTCTTCCCAACGTATCTTCTTGTTCCTATATCCTAAGATAACTTAGCGGCTGTCACCAACCTCGGCCTGGCAGCGGAAGATTCCGAGACAAGAAAATTGGTCAGATTTCACCGACCGCACGGTCCGAAAGAGGTGGGAACATTTAAAACCCTAACCCAACGGAGCCTCGTGTGTTATGACTGTCGGCCCCATGTCGTGCTCATTCCATGACACATACACCCGCACCAGCCAAGATCTGCGCAATGTGGTCGCACTTGCACCCTATCAGTGTTGCGCGGACACTCACCTCCCTCTTCCTGCCCCCCTCTGTCCTCAGCACCCACGCCTGGCCTGCAAGAATCCCTGGCGGCGACGATGATATGTTGATCTGCAGAGATCGTATACACCCCCACCTCACTGGGCTCTGAGAACCACTACTTCTCTTTCGGCCCCAACGGCGTCCCCTGGTCGCTGCTGTGCTCCCTCCGCCCAGTCTATCCCACTGAATCTGCGCTGTCCCTCTTCTCCAGTGCTGGCTTAGTCATCGAGCTGGGCCCAGAAGTGTCCTTGGCCCCGACACATCTCTGCCCTCCTATGGACTCTATTGCCCTTCCGCGCGTCGGCACCGTCCATAACTCTCTCCTAGATCTGCCCCGTTTGGCTCGAGCACGCTCCTCCACCTGACTACCTCGACCAATCCCGCGCTCTCCCCAGCTGAGCTGAAGTACCGTTACACAGGCAAGGCCGTCGTCGAGGCGTTCAAGGAAGCCGATGGATGAGCTCCTTGCGAGTCTGGGTTTCTTTTCTGGATACGGAGAGGAGGGTGGTGAAAGAGAAATGGAAACGGAGACGTCCGTGCGGCGAAAGAAGAGTGGATAGAGACCCTGGAGAGAAATGGGGACGCTACGACGACGAGAATGTCGAGTGGGTCATGGCCGCTGTCCTATGAGGCTCTAAGCTCTAAGAGCCGTGTGCAGCTACTTTTCACGATGTACGTTCCTTGTCCCTGTCTGGTCCGTGGTTTGGTGGGTGGCTGAGCAGTGCAGTGCATGCATTGGAAGCAAAGTTCGTCTTCTACACGTTTCCTTCGCGTCGCCGATTTTGCTATTTTCTATCCTTTCCGGGCCTCCTTTTTGATATCTTTGCTCTTTTCATCATTTTCCTTACGTACTAATTACCTGCCTTCTCGCTGTCCGATCTCCCAGACCACCCAACCGATCATACATTTCCCGGCACTTGTGACTCCATAGTTCCCTCGACCAACTGTTCCACCCAGTGCTGAAGATCTCTGTCGAGTTCATCGTATATCATGTAGGTTTCCTTTCAGTCTTTTTTTTACCCTTATTTCTTTCTTTTATCCCATCTTCGCCCAAGATTATCTGCGCCTGGTGAGCCCAATAACTCAAGGTCATCTTCGTCGCCTATCCTACATGTAGTTTTCTCATATTTATTTTCTCATCCGCACCCAGTCGTTACTGAACTACTCTGTCATTCGAAGATATGAATTTGTATCCGACAAAGGCAACGAAATTGGCATCCAGTCTCGATGCTCTTGTAGGAGAGGTCAAAGCAGGATCTACGGAAACAGTTGAGGCCTGTACGACTTTGGTATGTTATCTACGACGTTAATTACCTGATGTCCCGCAGAAAGCCGCCGCATTATCAGATGAAAGGGAGACGAAAATGGGATCTGATGTGTCAAACCAGGTATACCATCACAACCAACGTCTACTGTTCTCTCCCTGGTCATCAATGTACCTCTGTCATACTCTCTTCGCTCATGTACCTATAATGCTCATCTCGATAGTTGTCTATAATGGGCAGTATTGAAAGTTTGCTTGAAATTTTGTGATCTCTCGTTTCACTCTCCCGATTTTTACTTCTAACAAGCCTCATTGATAACTAGAGCTCCTTCACCTGGATTTTCAAAAGCCTCTGTCGACGTGTGCCTCGTTCTATATCATGGGATGTCTTTCGTCGCGTCCTAGCTCAAAGTTTGCATCAGAGGTAAGCTTCTCGGTTGAAGCTTTCGGTTTCTACATGAAATGACATCGCATGTGGTCTATTCTTCCGCTCTCGTGCTTTCTTGTAATTTTTATTTATTTCACACTTTGAATTACGATTCATCTTACGCTTGTCGATAACATATCCGAACCCAGGCACCTGCTCCAAATTTCAGTTCCCAACTCTCAATGGTTAAACGATACTCAGAGCCATCGTCTTTTGCGCCCTGCCCACCAAGTCATATAATTGATCTGACCGTCCTTAGGGCCATACGTTTAAAATAGAGGCAAGCCTGTCTATTTCTTGTTTGCATATAGGTCCCCGTTGTGTGATCGTTCGTCCCCTAATTTCATAAGCTGGTTTCACGGATTGGTTAGTTCTCGTTTTGATCTCCTATTTTTGTTATCCTGAATACCTTTATAGGCACCCAGGGAATCTTCGCTGAGCCATCTCAGCTATTTTCAAAGAACCACGTTCCATTTTTGCGGAATATGTTTTGTCTTGCACCTAACTCATCGCTTGTCTATGTCTTATGGTCATCATCTTACTGTTCTCTATATTTGCTTTCTTTCTCTCGGCCGTCGGTTGTAGGCCCTCAATTTTTGTTAATGGTATTACAAATACATCAAAATGTCGTGAGACGTTGTGAGTGCGAAAGGTGAACAAAAATAAACTCCATTTACTCAGGAGGGTTCCGTAGACTGCTATGTATGTAAGTAATGTAATAAGAATTAAACTTGTCATTAGCAAGATTAGAAGACGGGATAGAGAGCGAACACGAGTTAAAAAAGAGGGATGGATTGAACTTATTTTCTACGCTACAACGGGGCAGTATTTATACCATCCGAGTATGTATGTAGAATGAGTCATGAATATACGGAGAAATTGAGACGAGAAGAGCAGAGAAATTAATATGGGATCAAGGAAGAGAATGAGCATGTGGAAAAACAATAAGAATGTTATATTTTCATGAGATGAGCGGGAGCGAAAGCAAATGATTCATGTATTGCCTGAACATAATCTCGAAAGGGAAGTGAATTGTGAAAGAGTGAAATGGGTGCGACGAGTGGCGCATGTGGATAAGCGGGAAACGGTCGGATTCCATGCACAGCCAGAGATGACCTATTACCATTTCCAGCCAGTAAATGGCGGGCAGGTGTCTTCACCTCAATTGCTTCACCTTTGTGAAAGTTGTTTCCGCATTTTTACGACATAACATGACGCATCGCGATACTTGAAGCTTGTACGTCCCACCTCGCCAAAAATCCAAATCCAAACATGATCTAAACACGAGCATGAACCTGAAGTGCGCAGGCATCACATCATAATCATACCGAACTATACACATCCCATCGTCTCGAATTGCATTTGAACATGTCAAGCGATCATAATTGAAATCGTGACTGATGAACACCATACGTCGAAGGCAAAGACACAAAAA
>JAJIRX010000774.1:0-27041 GCA_023853785.1 Psilocybe azurescens | reverse complement strand
TCTGCTTCCTTCCACTGCTTCCTGGTTGCTGTATGTGTCTGCAAGATTGGCCATGCTCTGAGTGTGTCAGGATGATCATCACCAAGCAGCTGCTTGCTCTTCTCCATCACCACCACCTCAAGCACCTCTGCTTCCTTCCACTGCCCCTGGTTCTGTATGTGACTGCAAGATTGGCCATGCTTGTGAGTGTGTCAGGATGATCATCACCAAGCAGTTGCTTGCTTTTCTCCATCACCACCACCTCAAGTGCCTCTTGCTTCTTTCCACTGCCCCTGGTTCTGTATGTGACTGCAAGATTGGCCATGCTTGTGGGAGTGTGGAAGGATGATCATCACCAAGCAGCTGCTTGCTCTTCTCCATCACCACCACCTCAAGCATTCTGCTTCTTTCCACTGCCCCTGGTTCCTGTACATGACTGCAAGATTGGCCATGCTTGTGAGTGTGGAAGGATGATCATCACCAAGCAGCTGCTTGCTCTTCTCCATCACCACCACCTCAAGTGCCTCTGCTTTCCACCCCCTGGTTCCTGTATGTGCCTGCAAGATTGGCCATGCTTGTGAGTGTGTCAGGATGATCATCACCAAGCAGCTGCTTGCTCTTCTCCATCACCACCACCTGGAGCACCTCTGCTTCCTTCCACTGCCCCTGGTTCCTGTATGTGACTGCAAGATTGGCCATGCTTGTGAGTGTGTCAGGATGATCATCACCAAGCAGCTGCTTGCTCTTCTCCATCACCACCACCTCAAGTGCCTCTGCTTCCTTCCACTGCCCCTGGTTCCTGTATGTGACTGCAAGATTGGCCATGCTTGTGAGTGTGTCAGGATGATCATCACCAAGCAGCTGCTTTTCTCTCCATCACCACCACCTCAAGTGCCTCTGCTTCCTTCCACTGCCCCTGGTTGCTGTATGTGACTGCAAGATTGGCCATGCTTAGAGTGTCAGGATGATCATCACCAAGCAGCTGCTTGCTCTTCTCCATCACCACCACCTCAAGTGCCTCTGCTTCCTTCCACTGCCCCTGGTTCCTGTATGTGACTGCAAGATTGGCCATGCTTTGTGAGTGTGGAAGGATGATCATCACCAAGCAGCTGCTTGCTCTTCTCCATCACCACCACCTCAAGTGCCTCTGCTTCCTTCCACTGCCCCTGGTTGCTGTATGTGACTGCAAGATTGGCCATGCTTTGTGAGTGTGGAAGGATGATCATCACCAAGCAGCTGCTTTTCTCTTCTCCATCACCACCACCTCAAGCACCTCTGCTTCCTTCCACTGCCCCTGGTTCCTGTATGTGACTGCAAGATTGGCCATGCTTGCGAGTGTGAAGGATGATCATCACCAAGCAGCTGCTTGCTCTTCTCCATCACCACCACCCTCAAGTACCTCTGCTTCTTTCCACTGCCCCTGGTTCCTGTGCGTGACTGCAAGATTGGCCATGCCAGGGAGTGTGGAAGGATGATCATCACCAAGCAGCTGCTTGCTCTTCTCCATCACCACCACCTCCTCATGCTTCCTTCCACTGCCCCTGGTTCCTGTATGTGACTGCAAGATTGGACATGCTTGTGAGTGTGAAAGGATGACCATCACCAAGCAGCTGTTTGCTCTCCCTCCATCACCACCACCTCAAGTGCTCTCTGCTTCTTTCCACTGCCCCTGGTTCCTGTATGTGACTGCAAGATTGGCCATGCTTGTGAGTGTGGAAGGATGACCATCACCAAGCAGCTGTTTGTTTCTTCTCATCACCACCACCTCAAGGCCTCTGCTTCCTTCCACTGCCCCTGGTTCCTGTATGTGTCTGCAAGATTGGCCATGCTTTGAGTGTGAGGATGATCATCACCAAGCAGCTGCTTGCTCTTCTCCATCACCACCACCCCAAGTGCTCTCTGCTTCTTCCACTGCCCCTGGTTGCTGTATGTGGCTGCAAGATTGGCCATGCTTGCGAGTGTGTAGCGATGATCATCACCAAGCAGCTGCTTGCTCTTCTCCATCACCACCACCTCAAGTGCTCTCTGCTTCTTTCCACTGCCCCTGGTTCCTGTATGTGACTGCAAGATTGGCCATGCTTGTGAGTGTGGAAGGATGATCATCACCAAGCAGTTGTTTGCTCTTCTCCATCACCACCACCTTGAAGTGCCTCTGCTTCCTTCCACTGCCCCTGTTCCAAGTACACAAGTGCCATACGACTTAAAATTGAAGGCATCATATGTTCTGGATTGACTGAGGCTTTGGAGCTGGGAGATATGTTGTAAAAGTGTAAGCGCCGATACTTGTAGTCCTTGTCATCAAATGACCATGAAATTGATAGGCCAATGATACTGAGTACACATTTCTGCATCAGTTGTCTGTTTCCTTCTATAGTGCTACCACACCACTGTTGTACCAGAGGATGAATGCTGTATGTGTGATTTTGATCATCATACTCAATGAGCGAATATGAACCCAGGCATTTGATGACCTGCCGAAAGCCCCATAACCAGTCTGGACCTATATTTCCAAGCTGGTTCAACAACTCTGTCACTTTGTTTTGTAGTTCAGAGTCCTCCAGTGGCATTTCAGACAATGCTGCCTTTTCAAACATTTTCTCTGAAATTCCTTTGTGATGTAGCATGAGAAAATTTTGGAGCAAAGATCTTGCTGATATGTCAAGTTTGTCGTAGCTCAGTCTCCACGTTGCATACACTGCTTGTTCATATGGATCCTCTCCTTGGAACTCCTCACTCTGTAACAATTTGTCATGGTAACGTCGATAGAGTTCTTGATATTGGCTTAATGACAAGTGGCAATAAATATAAGCGCCAGCTTGGGAAATAGCCAAAGCAAAGTAATAGAGTTCCTGTCTCATGCTTTAGATTGAAAGTGTTTTCTAAAGAAACCAAAAATGAGAGTAAGAACCTGTACAATTGCTGCTGCCAGCACTTTATTTTCATTGCTCTTCTGCCCGAGCCTGATGCAGTAGCAGGTTTTTGGCGCCTTCGTGCTCCATTGCACCAACTTTTACATCTGTACCTTTGCAGAGAGAAGGCGAAGCTCTCGGTTACGTGTTGTAACTAGGATGTTGCCAGATTGACACTGAGGAAAGAATTTATTCAGCTTCAAGTTGACATCGTCCGCGTTGTCAAAGAAGAGAAGCCAGTTTCCTTTATGCTGGCTTGCAAGCCAATGGAGACTGCATCTACTGATCGCTCTGTATTTTCTGGAGTGATGGCCTTGAGATCTGTTTGAAGAGTTTGTTTATTGGTTGCATCAACATAGAACACGTCGCAGAAGCTGAAAATGTAAAATGTAAATTATTGCTAGTTGTGATTTTACAGGTAGTAGAACCATACCGGTGGATGATTCTTGCACAAATTTGAAAGCAAGTTGGGTCTTTCCAGAACCCCCAAGGCCATGCAAGACAAAGACACGTCGAGAATCACCATCCAACTCAAAGTATTTGTGCATCTTATTAAGGATTTTTCGTCCTATAAATGATTCCACAGGAAGCGGACAACACTTGCGTTCTCTAATGTGTTGAACTGATTCATTTGGAGGCCTAGGAGAAACTAGGGTGATGAGATTAGATTACTATGTAGATTTACAAGAGTGATTCTTCCATACTGAGTTGCTCGAGTAGAAGCTGCCCTCTCGGGACTCTGATCGCCCTAACCAACAACGCAAGCTTTTCAGCAACCTCTTCCCTTCTTCATATATTGCATCGTATGAGCCTCCACATTGCTCAGTTTCTCCCATTCAGAAATCTCTATTCCCTGCATCCCTTGCTCGACATTTAGTCGAAAATAAGTGTTCGACAAGTTGGCGAAACGACGCAACATTTCTTGGTGTGTATTTTCACAGTCAGTGGTAATTGCCTTTAGCGCATTGATGACGCCTCTGTTGGTATGATCTGCTGGAATAATCTAGGTTTCTTGATCCTGATTACCTCGGCCTGTCCAGTACCAATGCTCACCAAGCACCCGATTTGACGAGCGCCAAATAGGACCTTGGCCTCTTCCAGTACCACCTGACTCGGATTATTTCGGCCTAGTCCACCGTCGATGAAAGGCTGGTTCCGCCCAATTTCAATGCGCTTAAAGAAGGTGGGTGCTGCAGATGTCGCTCGAGCGGCCTCCCAAATTGTGCAATTTGAATGTGTTTCACGAGACTGGTATGTCTTGAAAAGCACTGGAATGTCCATGTTGTGGGCGTTCTTTGCGCAGACGAAGCTAATAAGTCTTCAAACTCAAAATCCAAACGCATGGAAGAGTAAGTAATACACTCACGTTCGGCAGTCTCCAGCTTGATCACCTTCTAATAAGGGTGATTCGGAATCACCAGTTACGGTCTTCACGACAGATTTCATCGCTGCTTCGAGTTTTTCGCTTTGAATTTTCCGTCTCCCCCATCATTTCATATCAGAGAAGACTTGTTTCGCCAGATCGTCGTAGTGATCTATTGCCGTGTCTACATCCATCCGAAGACGCCCAAGCATTAAAGAAATTATCCTGTAATATACAAATTTTCATGTAACGTTGGAGTAATATGAGACGGTTGTAGATGTATAACGCAACGCACCCTCCAGTACTAGTACCACCAATCAGATCGAAGTAATCGCACGGCTTCGGGAGTCCGCTAAGAGGTTCTTGACCGTCCTTCTTCCGTTTTGCGTTCTCCTCAACCATCAGCCTGTGCATAACTTCTTTGATCATGAGCAGTTCCGAAAGTCCGCGAATCCCACCGCCATCTGTTCAGAGTTTACTAGTTAGCGACTCTATCGGTGAGAGAGTACAAACGGGCGCATATACCTAGCGCAAGCAGCCTCAAAGGTCGTTCTTCTGCGGAGGAAGTCATCGTTAAGACCAAGGAATCGATGTCTCGAGCCTCGAGGCGGGATGTATGACATGCTGCATGGACCTAAACTTTCACACGGAAGAGCCTAGTACTCTTTACAGCGACAACTGGTTATTATCTGAAGCGGAGGAGGAACCCGAACATTGATCGAGGTCCCGAGTTTCTCGTGTTGGATGACATCCTGTGCATATGTGTGGGAACGATGAGATCGGGACGTAGTGTGGCTCGCGCGTGTGAAAGATCTGTGATTGCATCGATAGGAAAATATTGCCACGAATCGCCCACGATTCATTTCCCCACTCTTCCCTCCCATCACGGCTGTGAGGTTCGCTCAATCTCTCTTTATTGAACTTGCCGACTCTCTGTTCTGCTCATTGCCTTCAGGAGTTGCCTACGATTATGAAATTGCCCTGGTCGTCGATCGATGATATGACCTCTGTTTCTTTTCGTCTCTTTTCTTCCCAACGTATCTTCTTGTTCCTATATCCTAAGATAACTTAGCGGCTGTCACCAACCTCGGCCTGGCAGCGGAAGATTCCGAGACAAGAAAATTGGTCAGATTTCACCGACCGCACGGTCCGAAAGAGGTGGGAACATTTAAAACCCTAACCCAACGGAGCCTCGTGTGTTATGACTGTCGGCCCCATGTCGTGCTCATTCCATGACACATACACCCGCACCAGCCAAGATCTGCGCAATGTGGTCGCACTTGCACCCTATCAGTGTTGCGCGGACACTCACCTCCCTCTTCCTGCCCCCCTCTGTCCTCAGCACCCACGCCTGGCCTGCAAGAATCCCTGGCGGCGACGATGATATGTTGATCTGCAGAGATCGTATACACCCCCACCTCACTGGGCTCTGAGAACCACTACTTCTCTTTCGGCCCCAACGGCGTCCCCCTGGTCGCTGCTGTGCTCCTCCGCCCAGTCTATCCCACTGAATCTGCGCTGTCCCTCTTCTCCAGTGCTGGCTTAGTCATCGAGCTGGGCCCAGAAGTGTCCTTGGCCCCGACACATCTCTGCCCTCCTATGGACTCTATTGCCCTTCCGCGCGTCGGCACCGTCCATAACTCTCTCCTAGATCTGCCCCGTTTGGCTCGAGCACGCTCCTCCACCTGACTACCTCGACCAATCCCGCGCTCTCCCCAGCTGAGCTGAAGTACCGTTACACAGGCAAGGCCGTCGTCGAGGCGTTCAAGGAAGCCGATGGATGAGCTCCTTGCGAGTCTGGGTTTCTTTTCTGGATACGGAGAGGAGGGTGGTGAAAAGAGAAATGGAAACGGAGACGTCCGTGCGGCGAAAGAAGAGTGGATAGAGACCCTGGAGAGAAATGGGGACGCTACGACGACGAGAATGTCGAGTGGGTCATGGCCGCTGTCCTATGAGGCTCTAAGCTCTAAGAGCCGTGTGCAGCTACTTTTCACGATGTACGTTCCTTGTCCCTGTCTGGTCCGTGGTTTGGTGGGTGGCTGAGCAGTGCAGTGCATGCATTGGAAGCAAAGTTCGTCTTCTACACGTTTCCTTCGCGTCGCCGATTTTGCTATTTTCTATCCTTTCCGGGCCTCCTTTTGATATCTTTGCTCTTTTCATCATTTTCCTTACGTACTAATTACCTGCCTTCTCGCTGTCCGATCTCCCAGACCACCCAACCGATCATACATTTCCCGGCACTTGTGACTCCATAGTTCCCTCGACCAACTGTTCCACCCAGTGCTGAAGATCTCTGTCGAGTTCATCGTATATCATGTAGGTTTCCTTTCAGTCTTTTTTTTACCCTTATTTCTTTCTTTTATCCCATCTTCGCCCAAGATTATCTGCGCCTGGTGAGCCCAATAACTCAAGGTCATCTTCGTCGCCTATCCTACATGTAGTTTTCTCATATTTATTTTCTCATCCGCACCCAGTCGTTACTGAACTACTCTGTCATTCGAAGATATGAATTTGTATCCGACAAAGGCAACGAAATTGGCATCCAGTCTCGATGCTCTTGTAGGAGAGGTCAAAGCAGGATCTACGGAAACAGTTGAGGCCTGTACGACTTTGGTATGTTATCTACGACGTTAATTACCTGATGTCCCGCAGAAAGCCGCCGCATTATCAGATGAAAGGGAGACGAAAATGGGATCTGATGTGTCAAACCAGGTATACCATCACAACCAACGTCTACTGTTCTCTCCCCTGGTCATCAATGTACCTCTGTCATACTCTCTTCGCTCATGTACCTATAATGCTCATCTCGATAGTTGTCTATAATGGGCAGTATTGAAAGTTTGCTTGAAATTTTGTGATCTCTCGTTTCACTCTCCCGATTTTTACTTCTAACAAGCCTCATTGATAACTAGAGCTCCTTCACCTGGATTTTCAAAGCCTCTGTCGACGTGTGCCTCGTTCTATATCATGGGATGTCTTTCGTCGCGTCCTAGCTCAAAGTTTGCATCAGAGGTAAGCTTCTCGGTTGAAGCTTTCGGTTTCTACATGAAATGACATCGCATGTGGTCTATTCTTCCGCTCTCGTGCTTTCTTGTAATTTTTATTTATTTCACACTTTGAATTACGATTCATCTTACGCTTGTCGATAACATATCCGAACCCAGGCACCTGCTCCAAATTTCAGTTCCCAACTCTCAATGGTTAAACGATACTCAGAGCCATCGTCTTTGCGCCCTGCCCACCAAGTCATATAATTGATCTGACCGTCCTTAGGGCCATACGTTTAAAATAGAGGCAAGCCTGTCTATTTCTTGTTTGCATATAGGTCCCCCGTTATGTGATCGTTCGTCCCCTAATTTCATAAGCTGGTTTCACGGATTGGTTAGTTCTCGTTTTGATCTCCTATTTTTGTTATCCTGAATACCTTTATAGGCACCCAGGGAATCTTCGCTGAGCCATCTCAGCTATTTTCAAAAGAACCACGTTCCATTTTGCGGAATATGTTTTGTCTTGCACCTAACTCATCGCTTGTCTATGTCTTATGGTCATCATCTTACTGTTCTCTATATTTGCTTTCTTTCTCTCGGCCGTCGGTTGTAGGCCCTCAATTTTTGTTAATGGTATTACAAATACATCAAAATGTCGTGAGACGTTGTGAGTGCGAAAGGTGAACAAAAATAAACTCCATTTACTCAGGAGGGTTCCGTAGACTGCTATGTATATAAGTAATGTAATAAGAATTAAACTTGTCATTAGCAAGATTAGAAGACGGGATAGAGAGCGAACACGAGTTAAAAAGAGGGATGGATTGAACTTATTTTCTACGCTACAACGGGGCAGTATTTATACCATCCGAGTATGTATGTAGAATGAGTCATGAATATACGGAGAAATTGAGACGAGAAGAGCAGAGAAATTAATATGGGATCAAGGAAGAGAATGAGCATGTGGAAAAACAATAAGAATGTTATATTTTCATGAGATGAGCGGGAGCGAAAGCAAATGATTCATGTATTGCCTGAACATAATCTCGAAAAGGGAAGTGAATTGTGAAAGAGTGAAATGGGTGCGACGAGTGGCGCATGTGGATAAGCGGGAAACGGTCGGATTCCATGCACAGCCAGAGATGACCTATTACCATTTCCAGCCAGTAAATGGCGGGCAGGTGTCTTCACCTCAATTGCTTCACCTTTGTGAAAGTTGTTTCCGCATTTTTACGACATAACATGACGCATCGCGATACTTGAAGCTTGTACGTCCCACCTCGCCAAAAATCCAAATCCAAACATGATCTAAACACGAGCATGAACCTGAAGTGCGCAGGCATTACATCATAATCATACCCGAACCTATACACATCCCATCGTCTCGAATTGCATTTGAACATGTCAAGAGCGATCATAATTGAAATCGTGACTGATGAACACCATACGTCAAAGACAAAGACACAAAACATCCAAAGACGAACACAACGCGAACATTGGGCATTGGGCAATGAAACAAAAAGTCGGATAATCAAGTAATCGTAAGTATATAGAGTATTGTACAAGAAGGAAGGAAGAAGACACGCTGCCCTGGGAATCAAGGACGGACGGACTCGGACTCAGACTACAACTCGGAAAACGATGATGATGAAAAAGAGAAGATGCCGATGAACGGAAAAAGACGACGATGATTCAAGAAGAAAAAAACATCGAACAAGAAAGAAAAACGGAAATATCGAGTAGACCACTGCAGACTCAAATTCAAGAAGGAAGGAAGAAATCGAGACACTGCGACACTGCGACACGATAACGGACTTGTGTGTACACTATGAAAAGGAATTTGTATTTCGGCGGGGGTTGCCTTTGCGTTTTGTTGCGCCAGTGGGGCATTGGGATTAATGCGTCCAACCTTGCTCTCTAGTCGTCGCCGATATGGGACGCGAGGTAATACCGGATGTATCCCTTGGTAAAGTCGTATGCGACCTGCAGAAACAGAAACGCACGTCAGTAACGTCCCGAAAAGCCAAAAAGCAAAGCAAAGTAAAAAGAAAGAAAGAAAAGAAAACCTACTAACAACGGCTCATCATTGTTCATCAACAACTACACCTTGCCGCTAAAACACGCGCTCTTGAAGAAGGTGACGAGGTATTTGAGGGAGAAGGTGAGCGAGACGTGCTGGTTCATCTCGATGACGACGTCTGCGGGGACGGTGTCGTCGTCGTCAGCAGCAGACGACTTGGGTTTGCCTTTGGACTTGGATGATTTTTTGGGGGAGGTTTTGGCTTTTTGGAGGGCTTGGAGGAGCCGTTTGCCTGTGAGGACGAAAGGGAAAGGGTGTTAATATGGCAAGGAAAGGGAAAGAATAAAGAAAAGCAACACAACGCACCTTCTTCTTCCGCTTCTTGTTATCCCCGTCGTCATCGTCCGCCTTGGGCTTGAACATCTCTTCGTCTTCCTCATTGTCGTCCTCGACCATCTCGATGTCCTCGTCAGCCTTTTCCTGATCTTTTGGCTTTTTGGCCTTCTTCCCACTACCCTCCTCCCTATCCTCCTCTTTCTTAGCCTCCTCATCCCCCCTCCCCATCCCCTCCGCGCCCTCCTCCACTTTCGGCTTAATCGTGCCCCCGCTCACATGCGCCCCATCGCTCTGCCGCAATATCACGCTCCCATTCGCCACCTCGCC
This sequence comes from Psilocybe azurescens, assembly GCA_023853785.1. Classification (NCBI taxonomy): domain Eukaryota; kingdom Fungi; phylum Basidiomycota; class Agaricomycetes; order Agaricales; family Agrocybaceae; genus Psilocybe; species Psilocybe azurescens. The sequence goes on along the minus strand of JAJIRX010000774.1, from coordinate 17,123 downwards.
GTCGCTCGTGAACCGCACGCCCTCCTTGGAGACCTCGATGCGCACGCTCACCAAGCTGGGAGAGGTCGCGCACGATGCGCGTGAACTCGGACGAGGGGGAGCGTGACGCGCGCGTCGTATTCGGTCTCGGGGACGGTGAGGGTGTCGGCAACAATATCCATGAGCTTCATGCCGTGTTCGTCGATGCGGTCAGAGTCTAGGGGAGGGAGGTTAGATGGGGTGAGGAGAAGAGAGAGGAGGGGGGGGGAAAGGGGAAAAGAAGGGCGAAAATAAGGAAAGGACGCGACAAGCCCATGCCACATAAACGCAAAAATAAAATAAAAGGCAGAAAAAACGCACTCTTCGCTTCATACACCAGATTCAGCACGTCCGCCTCGTCCGCGGCCTTTAACGTGCATATATCTTCGACTTTTGCGCACCTGAGTACCTTTGTCAGCGACGTTAGGTCCACGCCCAGCGGCATAGGGTGGTCGCAGCAGTGATGCGTGAACCCGGGGGCACCGAACTTGACAGAGATGTGCGCGACGAGCGAGTTGTCCCATGGCTTGCAGAACGATGCCTTCTTCGTTGCACTCAAAGTTGGCGTCGGTGACGAGCTCTTTGATGACTGCACGCGACGAGGAAGAAGAGAAAGTCAGTCAGTCGGAGTGTGTATTAACATCAAGAAGCTTTTTGAGGGTGCCGGCTTCTTGGAGTTTGGCTTGGAGCATTGTTGTGGGAGGAGACGGATTGTGAGAGTGAAGGTGAGGATCGGACGCGTGAAGAGGGACATGACATCACTGACACGCATGGTCACGTCACGCGTAACAATGTTCGTGGAAATTTCATTCCCCACGCGGTCTCTTGTGCTTTTTTACTTTTACTTAGTTGCAACTCCTATTCTATTCCACACTGCTCTCTCCTATCCCGCTCGCTTTGATTCTTACGAAAATTCTAACGAAAGAATATGACTACTACTAGAAAATGGATGCGTCCCGGGCGGAGCAGCGCAAGCAGCGACTCATCGAGGCTAAGATGGAGAGGAAGCTGAGGCCCCCATATGACCAAGGTTCGTCTCATTCTTGTTCTCTTCCTCGGTGTCATACAATTAAATTTTATGTTGTTATTAGGAGCAAAGGCAGTTGCTGATGCAGCCGTTTGCCACCGTGAAAGCCGAGTTCGCTGATCTCGACGGTCTGCGCTCCAGGTACCGTGCCCCGTCCCCTACTCGTGCCCTGCGTGCTAATAAACATTCTTCGTTCACTCAAGCCACTGTCTGCTGCAGCCCATCAATGGCAACGTCAATGAACCGCCCATACCACTACCGACAGCAACAGCAACACATTCGTAGTCCTCACCAACGCCGACCTCGCCTCCTTCTCCGTAGACGACACCATCCGCGTCTCCTCTTCCTCCTCTTCTTCGCGCCTGCCTTTCCCGCCCCCATGTCCTTCCCCTCCCCTTCCTCCCATACCCTATCCGCGGCCCTCACTCCGCCGGCTCGACGAGGCCGCACGGTGAAACGCCAGAAACCCACGACAATGACAACGACAAAGAGCGAAGAGCTCGTTTCGCATCGCGACGCGCTGTCTCCTCCTTCTTCCACCTCGATTTCAGATTCGGATTTCATCTCCACTTCCATTTCCACTTCAAGTTTGACTTTGATGTCCACTTCGACGCTCCGCTTTCCTTCCAGCGTAACTGCAACCCCTCCATTCTCCCCTGCTCCTACCCCTGCTCCACCCGCCGCGGGCTTTCACTTACGCTCTGGTAGGGCCCTCGATGCAGACGCATCCCCGACTCGGACGCAGGCGCAGCCCTCGACGACGCAAACGCAAACTCCGACGAGGAAGACGAAGACGAAGACCCGCTCTCCCTCTCCCTCCTCCCTCCTTCGCGCCCCCTCCCCATCTCCATCCACACCATCGCTGAGGGAATGCAGATCGCCAGCTATAACATTAATACCATCATCATGTGCGCATATGGTTGCGTCTGCCGCTTCGTCGCCGTCAGCGTCGTCGTCCTCATCGGCTGCCCCGAGCTCTGTGATGTCACCGTCGGCGGCGGCGCGGGAGCAGGAGCATGCGCATGCCAGCACGGAAATGGACACGGACGCGGAAACGAGAGCGAGGGCATCGTGATCGGCGCGGGAGAGGGTTACAGGTGTTGCTAGGCGGGGGCGGGGACGCCGACGCCGACTGCAACGATGAGCCGTCGCGGTCTTCTTTTAATCCATCTCATTCTTCTTCTCACGCTGGCAATAACGACAGCAGCAGCAGCAGCGAGGCACTGCATGCCTCCATCATAGACTCTTTTTCGATCTCTCCTACAACTCCAACTGCATTCACATCATCATCTACGACTTGGCGGTCACGTTCTCATTCTCATTCTCATTCTCGTAATCCCATTTCCAGATATCGTGCATACCCTGACGCTAGCTCACGCCCGCATTCTCATTCTTAGTATCACCCACCCACCTCCGCCTACAACAACAACAATAACTACCACGAAGACCGCGACCAACAGGACGACTCCTGTTCTATAGATGAAGATGGAGATAGGGATAAGGATAGGGTATGGGTATAGGGATGCGATGACATTCGCGTCCATGTCTATGCCATTGAACCCGAACTTGAATGCAAGTCCAAGTCCAAGAGCAGATTCGGCAACAACGGCGGCGGCGGCTATCCCAAACTCGCGCTCGGACACACCAAGCACGAACACAAGGGGTTGAGGAACGATAGCGCGACGATGAGGGGGATGCAGGTGTGAGGTGAAGTTGGAGTTGGAGTTGGAGGCACAGGTTGAACAGGGGGCACGCACGCACAGAGTGTGTGGGTGTGGGTGGGTGTGGGTGGGTGGGTGGGTGACCCAGGGGCACGGGAATGGGCGTGGAAGTGGGAATAGGACGGGGATAGGATGGAAATACGAGGGAGGAGGACTGCGGCTGAGGGCTCTATCCCCTATCGTCAGCGCCGGCGTCAGAAGCTATGCCATGGGTCCTGTCAACGCTCGCTCTTGGTATCAATCCAAACGCGGTCGGAGGAGGCAATTGCCACACTTGTACACAGCGTGTGCGCTTTACGCTTTACTCGATACTGTATACAGTATCTACGTTCTCGGTAGCCCAGTTGTTGGCGACCGCCCATTCGCGACTCGCTGTCGTTTTCGGTACTACGGTGTGCGTGAGGGAAGGGGAAGGGACGGGGTGTTACCTGTGCGCTCCTTTCTTTTGCATCGTTGATGCTCGTCTCCTCACTCACCTCATCACGGGCTCCATCCATTTCCCTGCTCACTCTGGCGCATCATATCTCCCACCTATCCACGTATTATCTGCGCCCCCGGTTGCCCCTTACGTCCCCGCCCCTGTCCATCCGTTCTATCTATTGCTATTGCTCTGCGCCCATCCTCTCGCATTTCGCATACACCTAAACGCGCGTCCCATATAGGGTCTGTCAGTCAGTCACCATACCTGAAATCAATCAGAACCTCACTCACAGCCCGAACTTCGCGTTCGAACCAGAATACTGATGCTGATACTTAAACTCGAACTCCGCTTCTAGAATGAAACAAAATGAAACGGTGACGACACTTACAATGGATTTTTTTTATATGCATTCCTTTTATAATTGCGAGGATGAATATTCATCCATTCGGCCACGGCCACGGCCATGGCAACGGTGTAGCTCTCGTTCATGACATTTACGACTGCTAATTAGCTTTCCTCATCGCGGCTATTTTTTCCCTCGTCTTCTTCACTCATCTGGTGTGTTGTCCACCGTGTTCTTATCCATCATCCATCATCCGTCATCCGTCATAGATCGCTGTCGCTGTCCTCGCTTTTCCCTATATATGTAATACCCGAACTATACAAGTACATACCTAGAACCCCAGACTTGACGAAAATCATGTAATCTCAGTCCTGCTCTATATGTATGCTCACCGTAGATTTCAGGCGTCTGAATCGCACTTTCCCATGACAAGGCCTACGGGGGTGTTGTTGACCTGTTGCGTTTGGTAGAATTGGTGTGCCGATACGTGATGAGCGCGTTAGGGGCTCCCCTATAAATGTGATATAATAAGCTAGGGTCAATAACTAATTGCGATTGATGGGACCACTGCTGCGCGAATAGAAGGGCGCGGGTGAGGGCAGAATGCAGTGTGTGTTGTGTTATGGGTTTTCGGTAGGGAAAGTATGGATGGATCGATCGGTGGGGTAGGGTGAATGAGGTAGAATGTGCGTGGTGACGGTGCTGTCCTTCTTGCCGCTGAGCCAAAGAGTTTCCGGTGATCTTATATCAAACTCTTTAAAGGCCCCAAACGCCTTTATACCCAGACGGAGTCATTCGAGGCGGAGGAGAACGAAAGGATGACGAAAGGATGACGAAAGAACTTGTCATGGCGCTGCCTCGCTTGGCGTGGCCTTAACCCGTCCTGTTGAGCGATATAGTGGAACTGTCCCACAAGTGCGGTCGCAGAAGAATATGACAGACTGTTGGTTAACAGGCGAAAAGCGAGGGAGGGAGAGGGAGGGAGGTTATGACATAAAGTGAAAGCCTGAATATTTGCGGGCAGCTAACATGAGAAGAGTTGTTGATAATCTCGTTATAATCCTTTATTTCAATTTGTCTCTGTTACGAACTAAATTTCATAGATATTTTGGAATACAAAAGGTTACATATGAGGCCAGGAAATAAATTTTAAAATGAGATAAGTACTCGACATCTCGACTATTGCCTCGGTGTTGTCAAATTTAATGTTGATTCCTCCAACAGTGCCGAACTCCAAATAGTAGATATAAATTTAAATCAAAGAAAAAAATCTTGGAAAAGGGAACAAGGAAAAAATGCCCGAATTATCACTGTAGGGGTGTAAGCAGCCTCAGACTTGCTTGTCACCAAACATGCCATCCGCGTTAGATGCCTTCTTTACTTCAATTACCGGTGTCGGCTCCGCATCATCTACCTGAACAAAAGAGTTAACATCTCCTCCAGTGGCGGTTCCACTGCGGCCGCTACCATTCCCTTGCTGTGATCCAAATTCCAAGTCGCCGGAAATGTGAGTGAGAGTGGCTGATGCCACTGAGTTATTGTCGTTTGTAGCAATTCTGGCGACCAGAATTGTTGGTGCCATCCCCTACTTCTAGGTTAGAGACACAGGATGTGCATATCAGCATTAGAAGGTACATACCGAGACAACAGTGAGAATTGCTCCCACGTAACATTCAGCTTGGCTCAAGGGAGATCCCAGCACAATGAGCGATGGAACACCATAAATGATGGCGTCGAGGAGGAGTACTATTGAGTAAGCTGCAGCTGACTCGATTATGATTGTTGCAATATGGTTGAATAATCTTCTGGACGATGGATCACGTCTTTGGGAAACAGAATGTATTCTGTACCCAATAATAAATGTTGCAGTCACAGTGGTGCCCAATGACACAAATGTCAGAGCACTTGTAGTATTGTTGTATAGACTGGTGTTTGCATCACTAGTTATAAGACAGAATTTAATATCCAAAACAGTTGCCGCAACATTGAGCCCTGCAATGATATGTCATTACTACAAATGATTATGCTGAATTTTCATCCATGAAGCTCACCTAATTCCGCGACGAAAAGTATCAATGGAACCAAAATCGACCAGAATGATTGTCCCCAGACGTGGTAGCATCTCCATATCTGTCAAGACGTTTATGAAAATTGAATAATAATAAATGACAGTAACATACCAATAGTCCGTCAGAAATAATCAACAAGGAATTCTGTAGAAAGTCATTGAGTACCCAGATCCATTCAAGGCCGTACCCCACTGTGCCCCAAAAGATCGATTCGCGCGTGTTTCCATTGGTTACAATTGTCCAATTGATGTAGTACCAGTCTATAATAAACTCCAAAAAGCATAGAAAATACAGCACAGAAATGGCAGAAAGAACGACGCGACAGTTCAAGTTTGCAGGCTTTTGGATACTGTAAGAAACGTTATTGATACAGTTTATTTTCTTTTCAAGTTGAAGGGCAGAACTCACAGTAAATGTACATCGTTCCTCCGTATACCATGCTGTAAATTCCTGACACACATAAGTTTGTGGGGTTGTTATTCATAGAAGTGGAGATGTACCCGTGAGAAAATAAAAAACATTGAACTATTGAGGTTGCCGCTAATCTCATTCTCTTGAACGTTGACCGGGTATGGAATATCAGCCATAGACATTGTGCGCTGCTTTAGAGCTGATAAATTTACTCCACCGAACACTTTCCTATATATATCAGATGACTTGTCTCAAGCTAATTATCGTATTAATTTTCACGCACAGTTGCCATGGATGTTTCGACAAATCGTCCTGGCACTACCATGATTCAACCTCCTCACTTACCGGAAATGCGGTCATGTCTTCGCCGAAACCCTTGGAACCCATGTTGCCTTTCACGAGAAACTGACTCAGTATACCAGTTACGGACTTGTCCAGAAATATTTCCATCTATTTATGGTGCCTATTGTATGTCCAAGCTCAGCACTCACGATAGTCAACCTTTATGACCTTCATGATGTATTCAGACTCTTGAGCCATCGTCGATTCATTCGCCACTCTGGATTTCGTCAGTACGGGGAGCACAGATACGGTATCTCATTTACAAGTAGGCAGGCCTTAGGTGATTGTTGGTCTGCCATCACTTTTCCCCTAAACATGCGATACTCTTACAATGGTACTCCAATCAACTGAGGCACATGTATCGGCTCTGATGAAGTAACGGGATCATCTGATACCAAGGCCGAATTGAGCTCGAGGTACTTACAAAGTAAATAGAACAGTGCCCAAAATAGCATTTTGCGATCATCATGCAGGGATTATACTGTACCTGATACCGAAACTAGGACGTGAATCAACTCACTTCGTTTGGAGGATCTGTTTCCGCATCGCAGTATCTCACCTTAATTGATCTGATAGAAATGGCCAGCTGTTGTATGCAAAAATTAAAGGAGATCACAATACTACTAAAGTAAAAGTCGAACCATGATCCATGAGGTTTTGGAATGGGACAAGGCAGAGCAAGGCAGAGGAAGATGTCGATGGATCCAAGTTGTTGCTATGTTGAAGCTTGAGTGTTCGATGTAAGTTCATCCTCAATGGCCACAGGATCACCTCCTTTCCCACGATCAGGTCTAATACTTCTAGCGTCCCCTGTACCTCCCCCACCATCATGATTCATTCAAGCTATTTGGGAATCATTTATACACCGTTGTACTAACAACCCACGTGGTTGATTAACGCCTCCCTGTTTCACAGTGGACGTTTTAGTTACTTTCTATATTGCAGGGACGAATGTGACATGGCCGAAAATATCGCATAGAAGATCAGCGACTCTCTATTGCTTTGTGCTTGAGTGACTGTAACTTTATGCATGTGCTCTGAAAACACGACCACATGCTTCTCAACAGTCATATTATCGACTAGAAAATTGGACGCTCCGCATGAAGCCCATGAATGAGAGGAGGTCGGTGAACGATGGGACTATGGGGGTGCAATGACGGTTTCAATACGCAAGAAAAGGCTTACTCGATGTCCGTATCTGACCGATTTTAAACACAATGTAGGTGTCTGTGCGGGTGAGGTCGACGTGTAGACGAAATTATTGGGTGAACAGTTAAAGAATACAGGAAGAAAATCCACGTAACATCAAACCGTTGGCGCCCTACTCGAGGTCAGATACAGACTCGATGAGTCTCCGCACCAGTGAGATGGGTAACGAACAGCATCGACAAAGTGATCGTCTTAGATTTTTCCAACGCACACCCATACGTAATACGACACAGAAACGTCAGTACAGCGTTGCCCTACACACACCCTCGTAGTAATTCATCATTAAATTGTCATCTCTGGTCTGCTTATAATAAATTTCCGGAGGCTCACACTCAGGGTCCCTGGCCCCATATCCAAATAACCAACAAGTAACCCAATATTCTGGATCCATCCTATGACTCAGACATCTCCAAATTGCTATGGAAGCGTCTGCTACATTGTATGGAGATAGAAATCACAGAGATTCAAGCTTATTCTATCTCTTCGTTTGATGCTGCAGCTCCAACTCGAACGCAGCATTAGCTGAACAGCAGAACCATCATTCTATGATCCCTTTCACAAACTTACCTCTACAATGCTTTCTCAGAATTGACGAGGACAACAAGCCACCCATACAATTGAGCAACGAGAAGTGTGCATGCATGTTTGAGGGATGTGGATTACAGAGATCATATTGTAGTTCTGCAGCTCTGGACAAAGACATGGATAGCTGCAAGAAAAATATAGGCTGTGGTACGGTGATCATCATTGTAATCAAACCATCCCAAAGACAAAACGTAGAAACGCGTTAAGTGGACTTGAATATACCGTCCCTCGGGGCAGACATCATCATCAACATGTACTGTAATAGTTTCAAACACAAGTAAGCAGCTATTCCGTATCACAAACACACATATGAACCAACGGAGTTTCACGCTCACAAACAAAAGCTTCTAGTAAGACTTGTAGGCATAGCATCGTGCCATGAAGAAGCCTGCGAGAAGACATCTCTGTAGAACAGCTGGGGATGGCTAGACAAGGAGTTAGTTTACCGGAGATACGGATGAGAACTGCAAAGAAAATGGAACAGGGTGACGCGTATGCGATCTTCTGGACACTGCATGAGCAAGCAGTACGCTTACACTCGTGATTTCTCTTGCCTATACTATCTATATCTCAATCCATTCTCAATATACCAGGCTCACTCAGGCATGTTCGTCCTGGCAACTGATTCGTGAAGAGATGGTACCCTCTTCCCACCCCCCTAGAACCCTCTTCAGCTCACGCTCAAACCCACCGTCCGCTTCAGGCGTCCTCCCTCACTCCCAATTATCCCCTCACCGTCCAGGCCTCATCGACTCCAAATTTATCATCCCACCTCCGTCCGCACTCATTTCACTCTCCAAGTATCAAAATATGCTGCTCTGCATGTCTGCAAGCCAGGTCTGCAGGTCTTGTATGAGCAATACAGGAAAGGGGGCACTAGGTGCGGAGGTGGAAGCAGAGGCGCTCAGGACGAGTTGTGAGCAGGGCGGAGATGAGGCGGGAGCAAGATACTGTAGGCGGGAGTGGAAAAGCTAGGTGTGGGTTCGGTTGTAAGTTGGAGGGTAACGTGAAAGTACCGCACCCTAAAAATGCGTATGGTGAAGGTGGTTTCCGATATACCGAACTTCAAACTACGTTGATTTTAAACGCTGTATTGAACAATGAGGTGACACATGAGCGAGAGAGGCGGGATGAAGTTTGTAAATGTTGAGGGACGTTGACTCTGAGACTTTGAGCGGGACTTTGAATGCATAAAGATGAGGTAGCTGTAGACTCGGATTGGGAACGAGAGAGAACGGTTAATGTTGCAACGTTTATGCCTCATCGTGCTTCAAGTGTCCAAAGTGTCAGTTCTCATAGTTTCCTGGCATTTGGATACAGCAAATCCCTGCTCCCTCTTTCTCCACACTTATTCCACGAAACAGTACGGCCCCGCTCGTCCATCTTCAGTGATCTCCATCCAGATATTAACTAATCTAGATATGCATTGACGCCCCCTTTATATTTACATCAGATATTTTCGCGTAGGTTTTACTGCCTACGATCTCGATCCCTACTCTCACCATGTTTTTAGTGTGTTGCACCCTATGCGTGAGTAAAAGGAGTGACGAATTACTAATTTGATTTTACACGGCCACCGGGCTACCTCTCCATCCACTCGGAGTAGTTAGCTTGTCATGTCATGAGCGGATTTTATGGAGAGCGTACATTTTCTATCGTTAAATAACACAGCAAGCACCATTCACCGTAGTGTGACCTGCTCCTCTATTTCTGCTCGGACAACATGGGTGTTGTCACAGTGCTCTCGCCGCGTTGACTCGTTGAATAACTTGCTGCTCTACATGCACCTGGACCGTTTGCCGAAAACGCGGGCGTTCTCAAGCGCTCCCGCTGCGTGAACTTAGTAGACTGAAGGAAGGACAGGACACAAGCGTCAGAAATTTTCGGAAAAGTAAATTTTGGGTAAATTTGCTGCTTTATATGTGCTTCGATCGGGTGCCATCGCAGGAAATTCTAGCAGAAGGGTTGCACGCTGGAGGAATGTGTATGGGTGCATGTGCGTGTGCGTTTGAGATCAGGTAGTGGCTCACACGGTTACTTAATCAGCTGGCAGGTAGCGCCCCATCCGAAAATAAATTGATGGATTCCAAAGTATGAAATCCGGTCTGCACGGCCAAGGCCCAAAAGACAGTCACTGACTTGTCTTTTGAGCCTTAGCACGGCATTGTGCGGTATTGGTAGTGGTACGGCAACACTCGGCAACGGCAACAACGAACGAGTTACCGTTACGAGATGTCTGTCACGGCTGGTTCTCATCACCGCGCGTCTATACCAGCTATCGTTCGAGTTCGAGTTCGTTGATATCTTTCTTTCAAGGTTCTCGAAGCCCCTCACCCTCGCTTCCGCTCTCTACGATTCGCAGCTTGGTACTGGGAGTATATTATCTGGCCCTCCTACGCCTTTAGGGTTACCTACTACATCTAGCTTGTACGACCGACCGTCAGTCCAATCGACGGACTTGAGCTACAAGCACCACTGCGTCTACGGCTACGGCTATGACTACGACTGCTACCATCGGACGGGTGGACGCTTATTGGGCCGGATCTAGATGGGCATTTGAACTAGCAACGAGCAACGTACAGTCAGTCCCCTTTCGAGTATCCCATCCGCTCTACCCCCATTCCATTCCCCTCATCTTCCAGCTTCCAGGCGCACATACACCCCACAACGACAACGCTCAAAAACTGAGGACTGGGCATTTATCACGCCGCCGCCGACACGCACATCCAACGCATACACACAGTCCGATCCCGCCTCGAATTTAGAAATTCGAAATTCGAAACTAAGCTAAAAGAAAATGGCTACCACATTCACATCGGCCAAGTGGAAAGGCAAAGCCTGCGCCCTTGATCCCGACATTTCCTTCTCCTTCTACTTCAAGCCGTTGCAGCGCAAGACGCAGAGAAGAAGAAAGAGAAAGAACGAGCAAGAAACAACAACAAAAAGACAGAGAAGAGATGGGGATGGGGTGACGGTGGAGGGCGATAACGGTGGAGGGCGATGACGCGGCCGAGGAGCGGGGTGTATGGTGTGTGAGTCCTTTCTTTTGTATTCGTTTACTTCTCCAGAGAGAGGAAGGGAGAGGAGAGGAGAGGAAGAAAGGAAGAAGGGAGGAAGGGAGGAAATGATAGGGGAGCGGGCGATGGTGCCCCGCATTCCATTCCTCTCCTTCCGTTTGATGTTGATATGCGGGTGCATACAAGCGTTCTTTCTTCCGTCTTTCATCGTGCTGCCTGCCCCATTGTGTATACCTTACACCTGACCGTCGTCATCATATGTTGCTGTTGCAGTACCACTTGATCACAACGAGCGATGAGCAGATGTGATCGGCCATCGGTGCCCGTTGCATTTCTCGATTGTTCGTTTGCGGACGTTGCCTATCGATGGGCTGGCTCGCTCTTGATTCAGACGATGGTGGTAATGACGATGAGCAGCGATCGGGGTTCGGGGCGCAGCTCGCAGCAGCTCGCGGCGTCATCATCCTTTTCCCTCCTTCCTCGATCTTCCTGACAGATGACTGACTGACTCGTTCGTTCGTTGGTCAACAGGGCATACACCTTCCCATCAAGTTTGGCTCAAAGAACCAGCAGTTCTCGCTGCAGATCGACACCGGGTCGTCTGATCTCGTACGTCCTTTCTTTCCTTCCCCTCTTCACGCTCTCATGCTCACCTAACTCTGCTTACAGTGGGTCGCCTCGACGTCATGCTCGACCTCGAGCTGCAAGCTCACCGATGGACGGCTGTACGACCCGAGTGGGTCACGCGCGACAGGCGTCGATTTCAGCATCCCGTATCTGCAGGGCTCGGCGGCCGGCCCCGTCGTCTGGGACCGCGTCTCGATAGGTGGGTACGAGATTGACAACCAGACTCTCGGTGCGTTCCATCCACTTCTTTTCTCATCACCTCAAAGCTAAAGTACCTGCACCTACAGCTGCGGCAAACGACGTCCAATCCGAACCGCTCACCCCCAAATTCAGCGTCATCCTCGGGCTCGGGCTCCCGCTGAACTCCGTCATCGCAGCGTCCATACCATCCGTGATGCCCAACGCCCCAGATGGCGCCGCATGGGCGTCGAACCTCTTCTCCATCACGCCCGCTTCCTCTCGCTCGCCCTCGCGCGCCCCGCTCGATCGCGTGCCCTCGCTCTTGGGATCGGAGCGGCACCCCGCCGCGCTCGTCCCGGACCCCAGCAAGATCGCGTACTCGACGCTCGTGAGCGAGGCGTCTGGGACGCTCTTCTGGAAGGTGGGGGTTAGGGCGATCACGGTGTATGTGGGCGGGGAGCGGAAGGCGGTGAATGTGGGACGCAGTGCGAGCGGCCGCGGTATTCCCTAAGCGCGGTGGCGGACAGCGGGGTGCCGCTCATTCTGACGACGAGTGTGATTGCGAATGCAGTGTATGGCGCGAGATGGCCAATGTATGTGTTCTTCTTCCTGCTCTCTGCTTCCTTCCCTGCTTCCTTCCCTGCTTCCTTCCCTGCTTCCTTCCTTCCTTCCTTCCTTCCTTCCTTCCTTCCTTCCTTCCTCATACTGACGCCCCCAAAACACACAGACTACATCCCATGCACCACCCCGCTCAACCTCAACCTCACCCTCGACATGCGCCCCGAGATCCCGATCCACCCGCTTGACCTCACTGCGGAGCTGCCAGACGACAACCAGGCCGCGTTCTGCACAGGGCTCATCCAGACCACCGATGCCCATCTCGGCAGCGCCAATGGCGGGACAGGGGACATGATACTGGGCGTCCCGTTCCTGCGGAATGTGTATAGTGTGATGGCGTACACGCAGCCTGCGAAGGACAGGGAGCTTCGCGCCGGTCACTGCGGAGATGGGACGAATGGGGACGTAAAGCCAAGATTGGGGCTGTTGGCGCTGACAGATCCTACTATCGCACTGCAGGAGTTTAACACCGTGCGCGTGCTCCACCAGCCGCTCTCATCCTCCTCTTCCTCTTCCTCTTCCTCTTCCTCTGGATCGTCTGCCTCGGGTGCAGGGGTGAATGCGCCTAATATAGGCAGCGACAACAACACTAAGACCGTATCCACCTCCGCCCGCAAGCTGAGCACAGGCGCGATCCTGGGCGTCGTCTTGCTGGGCCTGGTGCTGTTGTGCGTGGTGGTGACGGGTGTGCGGTGGGCGATGAACCGGCGAGACGGTTTATTTAAATGTAATTTATAAGTAACACCTTTGAGTCCTCGTCAACAAAATTAACACGTAGTACCCATCGGTATGATCTAATAGAACTTCCCTTTGGTCTTGAGCACGCATTGCGGTTCCGAATTTATGGACATTTTGCTTGTTTGTACCATTGATCCGGCTCGCGTGTATTTTACATTCTTATTTCCCAAGAACATATGAGGCATTAGCATGTAATCCTCAGGCTAAAATAACATAAAGCTTCCCAGGGCTCCACTCTGGCAGACCGTGTGCATGACTGTGTGCTATTTTCATCTGAGCATGCTGGTTTGACCACATTTTTACTTTGCAAGTTCGAAGTTTGTACGATAGCGCCTACAGTCGAGTAAAATAGCGTTACTAAAAGGTTCAGCTCACTATGATCTCGGATCTTGTCGAAAACGCTTGTGTCGTTCGACGACTATTGCAAATGTGACGTACAGGAGTGCGCTATAAATAGCCTTCGACCTTAGAGTCATCCATCATGTAAATCGCCTCATAAATCAGCCCAATCACTCCGGAAATCCTAATTATCCGCACTGATAAACAAAAAGCATTCGTATTGGATAACTGTGGATCATTTGTGAGTACACTGCCCACTTTTGAATGAGACTCCTTATGACGCTGATATCTAAAAACATGCCTGTCCGTAAGCCCAACTAAGTCGCCATCCAGGTCACACATTAGGTACAATTGCTACTATTTCTGGGCCTATACAGTATGCGTCATTTTGAGCTGAACTTCCTGCGAATAGATTTACCTATGTCAAATAACATCAACACTACTCCACAGCACGATTGCAATTGGTTCAGTGAAACTTTCGATCAAGATGTTGTTGGTTCTATCACCGAATACGAACTTCTTCATTCTTTATCCAGTCAGTATGTGTGAGTGAATAGGGTCGTGGCCATTTACGCCATTTTTGAATGTTATTTCGTCTTTTCTTATATGTCATTGGGACCTTTTTGGTCTATTCTCTGTAATACCAGCGATCACCAAGAGGTATAAAATATGATAAACGCAACACTGTTTCGACATTAACCACTTTACGGTTATTCCTCACAAGTCTTCAGCTTCACTAAATATCCTCAGTCTATCAACAATCATGTTCGCCTCTCGATTCTTCGTTTCACTCTTGGCCTTCACCGCTCTTGGTGTCTCCGCCAGCCCTGCCCCAGCACCCGCTGAGAAGCGCTCCGCGGATGTATCCGACGTTCTTGCGGTCGTCAGTACACTGAAGACCAAGACGAACGCGATTCTCCCGAGATCAGTACGCTTTTTTGGTAATCAGCCGACAGTTCTGTAAATAACATTGCTATTCTCTCCTTATAGACGCTCTCGTCGCTCAAGGATTCGCGAACCAGGCTACACTCACCCCACTTCTGACCAACCTCGTCGCCTCTTTGAACACGGCTCATACCTCAATCGCTGCCATCAGCTCTGTCAACGCCGACTCTGGATCTACCTCTGATGTCGCTAACGCAATTGCCCCCATTGTCGCCGTAAGTTGAAAAACAAGGATACATCACCGATGAGGCCATGATACTCATGCTAGTTCTACAACTCGCTCAGGATATTACAAACACCCTCGGAAACGCTCAGACTGCCGTCCCAGGACTCGCAGGAATCATCGCTGGGTTTGGCCTCGACGCGGCGTTAAATCAGATTCTCGTCGGATTAGAAATTCTCCTTGCTGGTGTTCTGAATCTCGTCGCTGGCTTGTGAGTAAAAATTTCAAGTGACTGGAAATCTGATTTATATTTTGTCGATATGCAGGCTCGTCGACGTTGCGGGTATTCTTAGCGGGCTTGCTTTAGGGCTCGTCCTTGCGACCTTGGGCTTGTGATGAGATCGAGCTCTGAGGCTTAGTCCATTTCAAGCAGATTTTGCACATCGCTAGTACTCCGATTAGCACGACTACGGACCAGTCTCGGCAACAGCTATTCAAATTTCTTTCATTTTTTTTTCTTTATCTGTCCCTTGTTTTCTACGGTCAATCCAATGTTGTTTCTTCTTCGGTGTCTCGCTGGCCATGAGCGTGAACTAAACATTAACTGGCTAATCGAATCAACAATGCGGTCTATAAATAAATCAGACTAACGATTTGTGGATGCAGCCCTCCAGGCCCCTCGTTGCTTTCGTGATTCACCGAAAATTAAACCATATCTACAGTTTTACTGTGTATCTTCGACGTTGCCAGACTCTCCGCAATTATTTGACTTTCATTCCGGCTTCGGAAAGTATGTCGGATGAAGTGCATGAAAGGTTGTCAATACTGCACAGTAAGTTAGTGGCGCATTTCAAGTGCTCTGTCTGGCTCTGCGTTGTAATCCTGCGATAAAGGTACAAATTTTCAACTGTTACAAGGTTCTACGTAATCTACTGGAGAACTTTGTTTACTCTCAACCACAGCGGTGCCGGAACCGTCCCGGGCCTCCAGTGTATGATTGTGCTAGTGTTATAGTGTAGTGACCGGGGACCTTGTAGTACCAAGAATGCTACTTGCTATGCCAGCAGCGTACTTATCTGCTTTATGTAGTGGTACGATAGAGTTATGTGTTCCGCCAATGTCCACTTAACTCAGTTTGGTAGATACTTTACCGCTGATAGTGGTGTAGAGCAGAATACATAGTGCTTTGTTAATGATGTTGATTGTTGTCGCATAGAGAAATGCTATGTGAAAGAAAAAGGTCACACCAAAAGACAGTGCTCGATTAATTCTCGTTCAAGCCTTAGTAAAACATACTCTCGACGCTGCCGAGTCTTCTGCCTTCCCGTTGACTCAAACACCAAGTTCCGTACATCACACCCCAATTCACACTGGCCATGCTTACCAATTGTGGATGCACATGCATAGAGAAAGCCATGTGGGGTCTTGGCCGAGTCCTGTCCAAGTTGACTTTTTATCGTCATCGTTCACAAGTTGTTTATCTTCACAAAAACACGTCCACATGGTGAAATCTTACCATGAGTAGGAGACAGTGAATATATACAAGTTCGACTATGACAGTATACCATCTTTGATACTATATTGACACAATATCTGATCGCTCGTGTTGGTACATTTAATAATTTTGAGCCTGGTGTGTTCCGTGAACCTATTGGCTAGCCATGCTATTGACAGAGAATATCTTGCAGGCATTCTGGACAGGAACAGGCGGGATCCTCCATTTTTCTGATTCGACCGTTACCATCACTTTCGGCCGGACAGCATCAGTCTTTGCCGGACTATGTACAACACAGGAAAGTGACAACCATGTGGGGTTCCCAAAGAAACCGGGTTATTCTTGAAAACGGGGTCTCTCAACAGATATATCCGTCTAGATTTAGCCTATGTGGGACCGTGGACAATTCAATTATAAATCGCTAAGCAGCAGCCGTCAGTGTTACATACTCACTTATGCATTAAGTCAAGCAGATGATCAATCATTTGTCAACTGGTCCAGGCCAAGTCCAGGCAGTCTTTACAATAAGAATTACGCAAATGTCGGAACCGAATGCTCTGTGGCCGCTGGAGTTGTAATAACTTTAAGCAACGGAAGTCGCAAGAAATTATGTAAGTATAAGCCGGATTAACTAGTTGTACAAATCGGCAAATTGTGGAGGGTGAAAAAAAATTTCCTTATTCTACCCAAAGCTCAAAAGTGGGTTGATGCAATTTTCCACCAGTCTTTATGAATACATGATGCACATGCATTAGGTCAATCTCTTTGTTTTTAGCTTCAATGCAATCTATGTTGAAACATTTCCAACATGTTCTTTCTCCACATACATGTTTAAGACTAGGCTGCAACATATCC
>JAJIRX010000773.1:0-135883 GCA_023853785.1 Psilocybe azurescens | reverse complement strand
TTCTCCGTAGACGACACCATCCGCGTCTCCTCTTCCTCCTCTTCTTCGCGCCTGCCGTTCCCGCCCCCATGTCCTTCCTCCCTTCCTCCCATACCCTATCCGCGGCCCTCACTCCGCCGGCTCGACGAGGCCGCACGGTGAAACGCCAGAAACCCACGACAATGACAACGACAAAGAGCGAAGAGCTCGTTTCGCATCGCGACGCGCTGTCTCCTCCTTCTTCCACCTCGATTTCAGATTCGGATTTCATCTCCACTTCCATTTCCACTTCAAGTTTGACTTTGATGTCCACTTCGACGCTCCGCTTTCCTTCCAGCGTAACTGCAACCCCTCCATTCTCCCCTGCTCCTACCCCTGCTCCACCCGCCGCGGGCTTTCACTTACGCTCTGGTAGGGCCCTCGATGCAGACGCATCCCCGACTCGGACGCAGGCGCAGCCTCGACGACGCAAACGCAAACCCGACGAGGAAGACGAAGACGAAGACCCGCTCTCCCTCCCTCCTCCTCCCTCCTTCGCGCCTCCCCATCTCCATCCACACCATCGCTGAGGGAATGCAGATCGCCAGCTATAACATTAATACCATCATCATGTGCGCGCATATGGTTGCGTCTGCCGCTTCGTCGCCGTCAGCGTCGTCGTCCTCATCGGCTGCCCCGAGCTCTGTGATGTCACCGTCGGCGGCGGCGCGGGAGCAGGAGCATGCGCATGCCAGCACGGAAATGGACACGGACGCGGAAACGAGAGCGAGGGCATCGTGATCGGCGCGGGAGAGGGTTACAGGTGTTGCTAGGCGGGGGCGGGGACGCCGACGCCGACTGCAACGATGAGCCGTCGCGGTCTTCTTTAATCCATCTCATTCTTCTTCTCACGCTGGCAATAACGACAGCAGCAGCAGCAGCGAGGCACTGCATGCCTCCATCATAGACTCTTTTTCGATCTCTCCTACAACTCCAACTGCATTCACATCATCATCTACGACTTGGCGGTCACGTTCTCATTCTCATTCTCATTCTCGTAATCCCATTTCCAGATATCGTGCATACCCTGACGCTAGCTCACGCCCGCATTCTCATTCTTAGTATCACCCACCCACCTCCGCCTACAACAACAACAATAACTACCACGAAGACCGCGACCAACAGGACGACTCCTGTTCTATAGATGAAGATGGAGATAGGGATAAGGATAGGGTATGGGTATAGGGATGCGATGACATTCGCGTCCATGTCTATGCCATTGAACCCGAACTTGAATGCAAGTCCAAGTCCAAGAGCAGATTCGGCAACAACGGCGGCGGCGGCTATCCCAAACTCGCGCTCGGACACACCAAGCACGAACACAAGGGGTTGAGGAACGATAGCGCGACGATGAGGGGATGCAGGTGTGAGGTGAAGTTGGAGTTGGAGTTGGAGGCACAGGTTGAGGGGGCACGCACGCACAGAGTGTGTGGGTGTGGGTGGGTGTGGGTGGGTGGGTGACCCAGGGGCACGGGAATGGGCGTGGAAGTGGGAATAGGACGGGGATAGGATGGAAATACGAGGGAGGAGGACTGCGGCTGAGGGCTCTATCCCCTATCGTCAGCGCCGGCGTCAGAAGCTATGCCATGGGTCCTGTCAACGCTCGCTCTTGGTATCAATCCAAACGCGGTCGGAGGAGGCAATTGCCACACTTGTACACAGCGTGTGCGCTTTACGCTTTACTCGATACTGTATACAGTATCTACGTTCTCGGTAGCCCAGTTGTTGGCGACCGCCCATTCGCGACTCGCTGTCGTTTTCGGTACTACGGTGTGCGTGAGGGAAGGGGAAGGGACGGGGGTGTTACCTGTGCGCTCCTTTCTTTTGCATCGTTGATGCTCGTCTCCTCACTCACCTCATCACGGGCTCCATCCATTTCCCTGCTCACTCTGGCGCATCATATCTCCCACCTATCCACGTATTATCTGCGCCCCCGCCCCTTACGTCCCCGCCCCTGTCCATCCGTTCTATCTATTGCTATTGCTCTGCGCCCATCCTCTCGCATTTCGCATACACCTAAACGCGCGTCCCATATAGGGTCTGTCAGTCAGTCACCATACCTGAAATCAATCAGAACCTCACTCACAGCCCGAACTTCGCGTTCGAACCAGAATACTGATGCTGATACTTAAACTCGAACTCCGCTTCTAGAATGAAACAAAATGAAACGGTGACGACACTTACAATGGATTTTTTTATATGCATTCCTTTTATAATTGCGAGGATGAATATTCATCCATTCGGCCACGGCCACGGCCATGGCAACGGTGTAGCTCTCGTTCATGACATTTACGACTGCTAATTAGCTTTCCTCATCGCGGCTATTTTTTTCCCTCGTCTTCTTCACTCATCTGGTGTGTTGTCCACCGTGTTCTTATCCATCATCCATCATCCGTCATCCGTCATAGATCGCTGTCGCTGTCCTCGCTTTTCCCTATATATGTAATACCCGAACTATACAAGTACATACCTAGAACCCCAGACTTGACGAAAATCATGTAATCTCAGTCCTGCTCTATATGTATGCTCACCGTAGATTTCAGGCGTCTGAATCGCACTTCCCATGACAAGGCCTACGGGGGTGTTGTTGACCTGTTGCGTTTGGTAGAATTGGTGTGCCGATACGTGATGAGCGCGTTAGGGCTCCCTATAAATGTGATATAATAAGCTAGGGTCAATAACTAATTGCGATTGATGGGACCACTGCTGCGCGAATAGAAGGGCGCGGGTGAGGGCAGAATGCAGTGTGTGTTGTGTTATGGGTTTTCGGTAGGGAAAGTATGGATGGATGGATCGGTGGGGTAGGGTGAATGAGGTAGAATGTGCGTGGTGACGGTGCTGTCCTTCTTGCCGCTGAGCCAAAGAGTTTCCGGTGATCTTATATCAAACTCTTTAAAGGCCCCAAACGCCTTTATACCCAGACGGAGTCATTCGAGGCGGAGGAGAACGAAAGGATGACGAAAGGATGACGAAAGAACTTGTCATGGCGCTGCCTCGCTTGGTGTGGCCTTAACCCGTCCTGTTGAGCGATATAGTGGAACTGTCCACAAGTGCGGTCGCAGAAGAATATGACAGACTGTTGGTTAACAGGCGAAAAGCGAGGGAGGGAGAGGGAGGGAGGTTATGACATAAAGTGAAAGCCTGAATATTTGCGGGCAGCTAACATGAGAAGAGTTGTTGATAATCTCGTTATAATCCTTTATTTCAATTTGTCTCTGTTACGAACTAAATTTCATAGATATTTTGGAATACAAAAGGTTACATATGAGGCCAGGAAATAAATTTTAAAATGAGATAAGTACTCGACATCTCGACTATTGCCTCGGTGTTGTCAAATTTAATGTTGATTCCTCCAACAGTGCCGAACTCCAAATAGTAGATATAAATTTAAATCAAAGAAAAAAATCTTGGAAAAGGGAACAAGGAAAAAATGCCCGAATTATCACTGTAGGGGTGTAAGCAGCCTCAGACTTGCTTGTCACCAAACATGCCATCCGCGTTAGATGCCTTCTTTACTTCAATTACCGGTGTCGGCTCCGCATCATCTACCTGAACAAAAGAGTTAACATCTCCTCCAGTGGCGGTTCCACTGCGGCCGCTACCATTCCCTTGCTGTGATCCAAATTCCAAGTCGCCGGAAATGAGTGAGAGTGGCTGATGCCACTGAGTTATTGTCGTTTGTAGCAATTCTGGCGACCAGAATTGTTGGTGCCATCCCCTACTTCTAGGTTAGAGACACAGGATGTGCATATCAGCATTAGAAGGTACATACCGAGACAACAGTGAGAATTGCTCCCACGTAACATTCAGCTTGGCTCAAGGGAGATCCCAGCACAATGAGCGATGGAACACCATAAATGATGGCGTCGAGGAGGAGTACTATTGAGTAAGCTGCAGCTGACTCGATTATGATTGTTGCAATATGGTTGAATAATCTTCTGGACGATGGATCACGTCTTTGGGAAACAGAATGTATTCTGTACCCAATAATAAATGTTGCAGTCACAGTGGTGCCCAATGACACAAATGTCAGAGCACTTGTAGTATTGTTGTATAGACTGGTGTTTGCATCACTAGTTATAAGACAGAATTTAATATCCAAAACAGTTGCCGCAACATTGAGCCCTGCAATGATATGTCATTACTACAAATGATTATGCTGAATTTTCATCCATGAAGCTCACCTAATTCCGCGACGAAAAGTATCAATGGAACCAAAATCGCCCAGAATGATTGTCCCCAGACGTGGTAGCATCTCCATATCTGTCAAGACGTTTATGAAAATTGAATAATAATAAATGACAGTAACATACCAATAGTCCGTCAGAAATAATCAACAAGGAATTCTGTAGAAAGTCATTGAGTACCCAGATCCATTCAAGGCCGTACCCCACTGTGCCCCAAAAGATCGATTCGCGCGTGTTTCCATTGGTTACAATTGTCCAATTGATGTAGTACCAGTCTATAATAAACTCCAAAAGCATAGAAAATACAGCACAGAAATGGCAGAAAGAACGACGCGACGGTTCAAGTTTGCAGGCTTTTGGATACTGTAAGAAACGTTATTGATACAGTTTATTTTCTTTTCAAGTTGAAGGGCAGAACTCACAGTAAATGTACATCGTTCCTCCGTATACCATGCTGTAAATTCCTGACACACATAAGTTTGTGGGGTTGTTATTCATAGAAGTGGAGATGTACCCGTGAGAAAATAAAAAACATTGAACTATTGAGGTTGCCGCTAATCTCATTCTCTTGAACGTTGACCGGGTATGGAATATCAGCCATAGACATTGTGCGCTGCTTTAGAGCTGATAAATTTACTCCACCGAACACTTTCCTATATATATCAGATGACTTGTCTCAAGCTAATTATCGTATTAATTTTCACGCACAGTTGCCATGGATGTTTCGACAAATCGTCCTGGCACTACCATGATTCAACCTCCTCACTTACCGGAAATGCGGTCATGTCTTCGCCGAAACCCTTGGAACCCATGTTGCCTTTCACGAGAAACTGACTCAGTATACCAGTTACGGACTTGTCCAGAAATATTTCCATCTATTTATGGTGCCTATTGTATGTCCAAGCTCAGCACTCACGATAGTCAACCTTTATGACCTTCATGATGTATTCAGACTCTTGAGCCATCGTCGATTCATTCGCCACTCTGGATTTCGTCAGTACGGGGAGCACAGATACGGTATCTCATTTACAAGTAGGCAGGCCTTAGGTGATTGTTGGTCCGCCATCACTTTTCCCCTAAACATGCGATACTCTTACAATGGTACTCCAATCAACTGAGGCACATGTATCGGCTCTGATGAAGTAACGGGATCATCTGATACCAAGGCCGAATTGAGCTCGAGGTACTTACAAAGTAAATAGAACAGTGCCCAAAATAGCATTTTGCGATCATCATGCAGGGATTATACTGTACCTGATACCGAAACTAGGACGTGAATCAACTCACTTCGTTGGAGGATCTAGTTTCGCACAGTATCTCACCTTAATTGATCTGATAGAAATGGCCAGCTGTTGTATGCAAAAATTAAAGGAGATCACAATACTACTAAAGTAAAAGTCGAACCATGATCCATGAGGTTTTGGAATGGGACAAGGCAGAGCAAGGCAGAGGAAGATGTCGATGGATCCAAGTTGTTGCTATGTTGAAGCTTGAGTGTTCGATGTAAGTTCATCCTCAATGGCCACAGGATCACCTCCTTCCCACGATCAGGTCTAATACTTCTAGCGTCCCCTGTACCTCCCCCACCATCATGATTCATTCAAGCTATTTGGGAATCATTTATACACCGTTGTACCAACAACCCGACCGGATTAACGTCTCCCTGTTTCACAGTGGACGTTTTAGTTACTTTCTATATTGCAGGGACGAATGTGACATGGCCGAAAATATCGCATAGAAGATCAGCGACTCTCTATTGCTTTGTGCTTGAGTGACTGTAACTTTATGCATGTGCTCTGAAAACACGACCACATGCTTCTCAACAGTCATATTATCGACTAGAAAATTGGATCCGCATGAAGCCCATGAATGAGAGGAGGTCGGTGAACGATGGGACTATGGGGGTGCAATGACGGTTTCAATACGCAAGAAAAGGCTTACTCGATGTCCGTATCTGACCGATTTTAAACACAATGTAGGTGTCTGTGGTCGACGTGTAGACGAAATTATTGGGTGAACAGTTAAAGAATACAGGAAGAAAATCCACGTAACATCAAACCGTTGGCGCCCTACTCGAGGTCAGATACAGACTCGATGAGTCTCCGCACCAGTGAGATGGGTAACGAACAGCATCGACAAAGTGATCGTCTTAGATTTTTCCAACGCACACCCATACGTAATACGACACAGAAACGTCAGTACAGCGTTGCCCTACACACACCCTCGTAGTAATTCATCATTAAATTGTCATCTCTGGTCTGCTTATAATAAATTTCCGGAGGCTCACACTCAGGGTCCCTGGCCCCATATCCAAATAACCAACAAGTAACCCAATATTCTGGATCCATCCTATGACTCAGACATCTCCAAATTGCTATGGAAGCGTCTGCTACATTGTATGGAGATAGAAATCACAGAGATTCAAGCTTATTCTATCTCTTCGTTTGATGCTGCAGCTCCAACTCGAACGCAGCATTAGCTGAACAGCAGAACCATCATTCCATGATCCCCTTTTCACAAAACTTACCTCTACAATGCTTTCTCAGAATTGACGAGGACAACAAGCCACCCATACAATTGAGCAACGAAGTGTGCATGCATGTTTGAGGGATGTGGATTACAGAGATCATATTGTAGTTCTGCAGCTCTGGACAAAGACATGGATAGCTGCAAGAAAATATAGGCTGTGGTACGGTGATCATCATTGTAATCAAACCATCCCAAAGACAAAATGTAGAAACGCTAAGTGGACTTGAATATACCGCCCCTCGAGACATCATCATCAACATGTACTGTAATAGTTTCAAACACAAGTAAGCAGCTATTCCGTATCACAAACACACATATGAACCAACGGAGTTTACGTTCACAAACAAAAGCTTCTAGTAAGACTTGTAGGCATAGCATCGTGCCATGAAGAAGCCTGCGAGAAGACATCTCTGTAGAACAGCTGGGGATGGCTAGACAAGGAGTTAGTTTACCGGAGATACGGATGAGAACTGCAAAGAAAATGGAACAGGGTGACGCGTATGCGATCTTCTGGACACTGCATGAGCAAGCAGTACGCTTACACTCGTATTTCTCTTGCCTATACTATCTATATCTCAATCCATTCTCAATATACCAGGCTCACTCAGGCATGTTCGTCCTGGCAACTGATTCGTGAAGAGATGGTACCCTCTTCCCACCCCCCTAGAACCCTCTTCAGCTCACGCTCAAACCCACCGTCCGCTTCAGGCGTCCTCCCTCACTCCCAATTATCCCCTCACCGTCCAGGCCTCATCGACTCCAAATTTATCATCCCACCTCCGTCCGCACTCATTTCACTCTCCAAGTATCAAAATATGCTGCTCTGCATGTCTGCAAGCCAGGTCTGCAGGTCTTGTATGAGCAATACAGGAAAGGGGGCACTAGGTGCGGAGGTGGAAGCAGAGCGCTCAGGACGAGTTGTGAGCAGGGCGGAGATGAGGCGGGAGCAAGATACTGTAGGCGGGAGTGGAAAAGCTAGGTGTGGGTTCGGTTGTAAGTTGGAGGGTAACGTGAAAGTACCGCACCCTAAAAATGCGTATGGTGAAGGTGGTTTCCGATATACCGAACTTCTTGGAAACTACGTTGATTTTAAACGCTGTATTGAACAATGAGGTGACACATGAGCGAGAGAGGCGGGATGAAGTTTGTAAATGTTGAGGGACGTTGACTCTGAGACTTTGAGCGGGACTTTGAATGCATAAAGATGAGGTAGCTGTAGACTCGGATTGGGAACGAGAGAACGGTTAATGTTGCAACGTTTATGCCTCATCGTGCTTCAAGTGTCCAAAGTGTCAGTTCTCATAGTTTCCTGGCATTTGGATACAGCAAATCCCTGCTCCCTCTTTCTCCACACTTATTCCACGAAACAGTACGGCCCCGCTCGTCCATCTTCAGTGATCTCCATCCAGATATTAACTAATCTAGATATGCATTGACGCCCCTTTATATTTACATCAGATATTTTCGCGTAGGTTTTACTGCCTACGATCTCGATCCCTACTCTCACCATGTTTTTAGTGTGTTGCACCCTATGCGTGAGTAAAAGGAGTGACGAATTACTAATTTGATTTTACACGGCCACCGGGCTACCTCTCCATCCACTCGGAGTAGTTAGCTTGTCATGTCATGAGCGGAATTTTATGGAGAGCGTACATTTTCTATCGTTAAATAACACAGCAAGCACCATTCACCGTAGTGTGACCTGCTCCTCTATTTCTGCTCGGACAACATGGGTGTTGTCACAGTGCTCTCGCCGCGTTGACTCGTTGAATAACTTGCTGCTCTACATGCACCTGGACCGTTTGCCGAAAACGCGGGCGTTCTCAAGCGCTCCCGCTGCGTGAACTTAGTAGACTGAAGGAAGGACAGGACACAAGCGTCAGAAATTTTCGGAAAAGTAAATTTTGGGTAAATTTGCTGCTTTATATGTGCTTCGATCGGGTGCCATCGCAGGAAATTCTAGCAGAAGGGTTGCACGCTGGAGGAATGTGTATGGGTGCATGTGCGTGTGCGTTTGAGATCAGGTAGTGGCTCACACGGTTACTTAATCAGCTGGCAGGTAGCGCCCCATCCGAAAATAAATTGATGGATTCCAAAGTATGAAATCCGGTCTGCACGGCCAAGGCCCAAAAGACAGTCACTGACTTGTCTTTTGAGCCTTAGCACGGCATTGTGCGGTATTGGTAGTGGTACGGCAACACTCGGCAACGGCAACAACGAACGAGTTACCGTTACGAGATGTCTGTCACGGCTGGTTCTCATCACCGCGCGTCTATACCAGCTATCGTTCGAGTTCGAGTTCGTTGATATCTTTCTTTCAAGGTTCTCGAAGCCCCTCACCCTCGCTTCCGCTCTCTACGATTCGCAGCTTGGTACTGGGAGTATATTATCTGGCCCTCCTACGCCTTTAGGGTTACCTACTACATCTAGCTTGTACGACCGACCGTCAGTCCAATCGACGGACTTGAGCTACAAGCACCACTGCGTCTACGGCTACGGCTATGACTACGACTGCTACCATCGGACGGGTGGACGCTTATTGGGCCGGATCTAGATGGGCATTTGAACTAGCAACGAGCAACGTACAGTCAGTCCCCTTTCGAGTATCCCATCCGCTCTACCCCCATTCCACCTCATCTTCCAGCTTCCAGGCGCACATACACCCCACAACGACAACGCTCAAAAACTGAGGACTGGGCATTTATCACGCCGCCGCCGACACGCACATCCAACGCATACACACAGTCCGATCCCGCCTCGAATTTAGAAATTCGAAATTCGAAACTAAGCTAAAAGAAAATGGCTACCACATTCACATCGGCCAAGTGGAAAGGCAAAGCCTGCGCCCTTGATCCCGACATTTCCTTCTCCTTCTACTTCAAGCCGTTGCAGCGCAAGACGCAGAGAAGAAGAAAGAGAAAGAACGAGCAAGAAACAACAACAAAAAGACAGAGAAGAGATGGGGATGGGGTGACGGTGGAGGGCGATAACGGTGGAGGGCGATGACGCGGCCGAGGAGCGGGGTGTATGGTGTGTGAGTCCTTTCTTTTGTATTCGTTTACTTCTCCAGAGAGAGGAAGGGAGAGGAGAGGAGAGGAAGAAAGGAAGAAGGGAGGAAGGGAGGAAATGATAGGGGAGCGGGCGATGGTGCCCCGCATTCCATTCCTCTCCTTCCGTTTGATGTTGATATGCGGGTGCATACAAGCGTTCTTTCTTCCGTCTTTCATCGTGCTGCCTGCCCCATTGTGTATACCTTACACCTGACCGTCGTCATCATATGTTGCTGTTGCAGTACCACTTGATCACAACGAGCGATGAGCAGATGTGATCGGCCATCGGTGCCCGTTGCATTTCTCGATTGTTCGTTTGCGGACGTTGCCTATCGATGGGCTGGCTCGCTCTTGATTCAGACGATGGTGGTAATGACGATGAGCAGCGATCGGGGTTCGGGGCGCAGCTCGCAGCAGCTCGCGGCGTCATCATCCTTTTCCCTCCTTCCTCGATCTTCCTGACAGATGACTGACTGACTCGTTCGTTCGTTGGTCAACAGGGCATACACCTTCCCATCAAGTTTGGCTCAAAGAACCAGCAGTTCTTGCTGCAGATCGACACCGGGTCGTCTGATCTCGTACGTCCTTTCTTTCCTTCCCCTCTTCACGCTCTCATGCTCACCCAACTCTGCTTACAGTGGGTCTCATCGACGTCATGCTCGACCTCGAGCTGCAAGCTCACCGATGGACGGCTGTACGACCCGAGCGGGTCGCGCGCGACAGGCGTCGAATTCAGCATCCCGTATCTGCAGGGCTCGGCGGCCGGCCCCGTCGTCTGGGACCGCGTCTCAATAGGTGGGTACGAGATTGACAACCAGACTCTCGGTGCGTTCCATCCACTCCATTTCTCGTCACCTCAAAGCTAAAGTACCTGCACCTACAGCTGTGGCGAACGACGTCCAATCCGAACCGCTCACCCCAAATTCAGCGTCATCCTCGGGCTCGGGCTCCCGCTGAACTCCGTCATCGCAGCGTCCATACCATCCGTGATGCCCAACGCCCCAGATGGCGCCGCATGGGCGTCGAACCTCTTCTCCATCACGCCCGCTTCCTCTCGCTCGCCCTCGCGTGCCCCGGCTCAGATCGCGTGCCCTCGCTCTTCAGGATCGGGCGGCACCCCGCCGCGCTCGTCCCGGACCCCAGCAAGATCGCGTACTCGACGCTCGTGAGCGAGGCGTCTGGGACGCTCTTCTGGAAGGTGGGGGTTAGGGCGATCACGGTGTATGTGGGCGGGGAGCGGAAGGCGGTGAATGTGGGACGCAGTGCGAGCGGCGCGGTGTTCCCAAGCGCGGTGGCGGACAGCGGGGTGCCGCTCATTCTGACGACGAGTGTGATTGCGAATGCAGTGTATGGCGCGAGATGGCCAATGTATGTGTTTCTTCTTCCTTCTCTCTGCTTCCTTCCCTGCTTCCTTCCCTGCTTCCTTCCCTGCTTCCCTTCCTTCCCTTCCTTCCCTTCCTTCCTTCCTTCCTTCCTTCCTCATACTGACGCCCCCAAAACACACAGACTACATCCCATGCACCACCCCGCTCAACCTCAACCTCACCCTCAACATGCACCCCGAGATCCCGATCCACCCGCTTGACCTCACTGCGGAGCTGCCAGACGACAACCAGGCCGCGTTCTGCACAGGGCTCATCCAGACCACCGATGCCCATCTCGGCAGCGCCAATGGCGGGACAGGGGACATGATACTGGGCGTCCCGTTCCTGCGGAATGTGTATAGTGTGATGGCGTACACGCAGCCTGCGAAGGACGGGAGCTTCGCGCCGGTCACTAGCGGAGATAGGACGAATGGGGACGTAAAGCCAAGATTGGGGCTGTTGGCGCTGACAGATCCTACTATCGCACTGCAGGAGTTTAACACCGTGCGCGTGCTCCACCAGCCGCTCTCATCCTCCTCTTCCTCTTCCTCTTCCTCTTCCTCTGGATCGTCTGCCTCGGGTGCAGGGGTGAATGCGCCTAATATAGGCAGCGACAACAACACTAAGACCGTATCCACCTCCGCCCGCAAGCTGACCACAGGCGCGATCCTGGGCGTCGTCTTGCTGGGCCTGGTGCTGTTGTGCGTGGTGGTGACGGGTGTGCGGTGGGCGATGAACCGGCGAGACGGTTTATTTAAATGTAATTTATAAGTAACACCTTTGAGTCCTCGTCAACAAAATTAACACGTAGTACCCATCGGTATGATCTAATAGAACTTCCCTTTGGTCTTGAGCACGCATTGCGGTTCCGAATTTATGGACATTTTGCTTGTTTGTACCATTGATCCGGCTCGCGTGTATTTTACATTCTTATTTCCCAAGAACATATGAGGCATTAGCATGTAATCCTCAGGCTAAAATAACATAAAGCTTCCCAGGGCTCCACTCTGGCAGACCGTGTGCATGACTGTGTGCTATTTTCATCTGAGCATGCTGGTTTGACCACATTTTTACTTTGCAAGTTCGAAGTTTGTACGATAGCGCCTACAGTCGAGTAAAATAGCGTTACTAAAAGGTTCAGCTCACTATGATCTCGGATCTTGTCGAAAACGCTTGTGTCGTTCGACGACTATTGCAAATGTGACGTACAGGAGTGCGCTATAAATAGCCTTCGACCTTAGAGTCATCCATCATGTAAATCGCCTCATAAATCAGCCCAATCACTCCGGAAATCCTAATTATCCGCACTGATAAACAAAAAGCATTCGTATTGGATAACTGTGGATCATTTGTGAGTACACTGCCCACTTTTGAATGAGACTCCTTATGACGCTGATATCTAAAAACATGCCTGTCCGTAAGCCCAACTAAGTCGCCATCCAGGTCACACATTAGGTACAATTGCTACTATTTCTGGGCCTATACAGTATGCGCCATTTTGAGCTGAACTTCCTGCGAATAGATTTACCTATGTCAAATAACATCAACACTACTCCACAGCACGATTGCAATTGGTTCAGTGAAACTTTCGATCAAGATGTTGTTGGTTCTATCACCGAATACGAACTTCTTCATTCTTTATCCAGTCAGTATGTGTGAGTGAATAGGGTCGTGGCCATTTACGCCATTTTTGAATGTTATTTCGTCTTTTCTTATATGTCATTGGGACCTTTTTGGTCTATTCTCTGTAATACCAGCGATCACCAAGAGGTATAAAATATGATAAACGCAACACTGTTTCGACATTAACCACTTTACGGTTATTCCTCACAAGTCTTCAGCTTCACTAAATATCCTCAGTCTATCAACAATCATGTTCGCCTCTCGATTCTTCGTTTCACTCTTGGCCTTCACCGCTCTTGGTGTCTCCGCCAGCCCTGCCCCAGCACCCGCTGAGAAGCGCTCCGCGGATGTATCCGACGTTCTTGCGGTCGTCAGTACACTGAAGACCAAGACGAACGCGATTCTCCCCGAGATCAGTACGCTTTTTTGGTAATCAGCCGACAGTTCTGTAAATAACATTGCTATTCTCTCCTTATAGACGCTCTCGTCGCTCAAGGATTCGCGAACCAGGCTACACTCACCCCACTTCTGACCAACCTCGTCGCCTCTTTGAACACGGCTCATACCTCAATCGCTGCCATCAGCTCTGTCAACGCCGACTCTGAATCTACCTCTGATGTCGCTAACGCAATTGCCCCCATTGTCGCCGTAAGTTGAAAAACAAGGATACATCACCGATGAGGCCATGATACTCATGCTAGTTCTACAACTCGCTCAGGATATTACAAACACCCTCGGAAACGCTCAGACTGCCGTCCCAGGACTCGCAGGAATCATCGCTGGGTTTGGCCTCGACGCGGCGTTAAATCAGATTCTCGTCGGATTAGAAATTCTCCTTGCTGGTGTTCTGAATCTCGTCGCTGGCTTGTGAGTAAAAATTTCAAGTGACTGGAAATCTGATTTATATTTTGTCGATATGCAGGCTCGTCGACGTTGCGGGTATTCTTAGCGGGCTTGCTTTAGGGCTCGTCCTTGCGACCTTGGGCTTGTGATGAGATCGAGCTCTGAGGCTTAGTCCATTTCAAGCAGATTTTGCACATCGCTAGTACTCCGATTAGCACGACTACGGACCAGTCTCGGCAACAGCTATTCAAATTTCTTTCATTTTTTTTTTCTTTATCTGTCCCTTGTTTTCTACGGTCAATCCAATGTTGTTTCTTCTTCGGTGTCTCGCTGGCCATGAGCGTGAACTAAACATTAACTGGCTAATCGAATCAACAATGCGGTCTATAAATAAATCAGACTAACGATTTGTGGATGCAGCCCTCCAGGCCCCTCGTTGCTTTCGTGATTCACCGAAAATTAAACCATATCTACAGTTTTACTGTGTATCTTCGACGTTGCCAGACTCTCCGCAATTATTTGACTTTCATTCCGGCTTCGGAAAGTATGTCGGATGAAGTGCATGAAAGGTTGTCAATACTGCACAGTAAGTTAGTGGCGCATTTCAAGTGCTCTGTCTGGCTCTGCGTTGTAATCCTGCGATAAAGGTACAAATTTTCAACTGTTACAAGGTTCTACGTAATCTACTGGAGAACTTTGTTTACTCTCAACCACAGCGGTGCCGGAACCGTCCCGGGCCTCCAGTGTATGATTGTGCTAGTGTTATAGTGTAGTGACCGGGGACCTTGTAGTACCAAGAATGCTACTTGCTATGCCAGCAGCGTACTTATCTGCTTTATGTAGGTACGTAGAGTTATGTGTTCCGCCAATGTCCACTTAACTCAGTTTGGTAGATACTTTACCGCTGATAGTGGTGTAGAGCAGAATACATAGTGCTTTGTTAATGATGTTGATTGTTGTCGCATAGAGAAATGCTATGTGAAAGAAAAAAGGTCACACCAAAAGACAGTGCTCGATTAATTCTCGTTCAAGCCTTAGTAAAACATACTCTCGACGCTGCCGAGTCTTCTGCCTTCCCGTTGACTCAAACACCAAGTTCCGTACATCACACCCCAATTCACACTGGCCATGCTTACCAATTGTGGATGCACATGCATAGAGAAAGCCATGTGGGGTCTTGGCCGAGTCCTGTCCAAGTTGACTTTTTATCGTCATCGTTCACAAGTTGTTTATCTTCACAAAAACACGTCCACATGGTGAAATCTTACCATGAGTAGGAGACAGTGAATATATACAAGTTCGACTATGACAGTATACCATCTTTGATACTATATTGACACAATATCTGATCGCTCGTGTTGGTACATTTAATAATTTTGAGCCTGGTGTGTTCCGTGAACCTATTGGCTAGCCATGCTATTGACAGAGAATATCTTGCAGGCATTCTGGACAGGAACAGGCGGGATCCTCCATTTTTCTGATTCGACCGTTACCATCACTTTCGGCCGGACAGCATCAGTCTTTGCCGGACTATGTACAACACAGGAAAGTGACAACCATGTGGGGTTCCCAAAGAAACCCGGGTTATTCTTGAAAACGGGGGTCTCTCAACAGATATATCCGTCTAGATTTAGCCTATGTGGGACCGTGGACAATTCAATTATTGAATCGCTAAGCAGCAGCCGTCAGTGTTACATACTCACTTATGCATTAAGTCAAGCAGATGATCAATCATTTGTCAACTGGTCCAGGCCAAGTCCAGGCAGTCTTTACAATAAGAATTACGCAAATGTCGGAACCGAATGCTCTGTGGCCGCTGGAGTTGTAATAACTTTAAGCAACGGACGAAGCTCGCAAGAAATTATGTAAGTATAAGCCGGACTAAGGTAGTTGTCATCCACAATCGACAAAGTCACGTGCTCAATATGTGACATGATCAAAAAAGGAAAGTATACGCTAATTAAAGCCAAAAGCGTGTCAAAAGCAAGTTTCCCAATTGATTTTAAAAAATATGCTTCCAACAAGTCATTAGGAATAGATCAGGATATATGATTTCACGTGTACACTTCGGTATATCTAAAAATTGAACAAGGAGTTTCCAAAATGACTTTTCCCCCTGAGATTATCTTGATCTGGCCTTGATATGCACTTTATCCCTTTTGTCTCAACAATGCCCATGAAACACAGGCATATCATAGTAGAATATCTTAGAGGAGCTGGGGAAAGATGGCCTCGTCTAGATAACTCAGCAAAATGAACAAAGAAATTGAAAGAACCCACCTTCTCGGGCACACTGCCAACACCTGACATTGTGAGGGAAACTCCTCAATCACGGGGATTCTGATGAACACCAAACTTGGCAGGAATGTCAACAACGACAAAGTGAATAACTTGTTCGAAGCCGATTTTAGGATCGAGGTCAAGAGTCAAAGCTATCAGTCCGTCTTTAAAAACTTTCCCGATATATTCTTAATCTATGTCACATTGAGTCACGGCACCTGACTTCGCCGATTGTGGATGACAACTACCTTACTAAGAACTATAACCACGGATTTGAGGGTACAAGGTAAGTAGTAATCAATTGGTGCCCTGTAGTCTGACTCTCTGAGCAGGCTTGAATTGATCTGGAAGATACCTCCCAATCGAACAAGGGGAGGCGCTTGTCACGATATGCTCAGATGTTGCTATCTATTAGCATGTGCTGAGCAATTTAACTTAATCTGGACGTAGGGGCCCGAACGGAACTCTGGGAATTTGGTAGAATTCTCACAGATCGTCTTCACCCTGAAGTCTTCACCCTGGTGTAATTCTGACAATATCTTCCTACCCTATGATCATTTTCTTCTCCCTTTCCCTCTGCATCATTTTCATCCTCTCAAGTTCTTATTCTTGCGGCTCTTGCTAATGGATGACCGGGATATCCTATCTCGAGAGCTAGTGCAGAATATTAACATTCGAAAATGGTCTACATGTGCGTCCGTCCTTTGCCCGATAAACTGAAGCTGTATTACTTATACTATCATGGAAAAGTGGCTTCGCTAGCAGTTCTCCTGTACGAATATGTGATCACACTAAATGAAGAGGTTCGGTATATTTGGAGGTACGTCTCACACTTACATGTTATGTTTAACATGAACAGAGCATGTTTGTTGGTCGTTTTCAATTAACGGGTCATTGAGCGGAACGGGTTCGTGTATTAGATTACCGCTATCAGTCGTGAAGGGTCATATACATGATTGCCCGATACGTGGGTATTATCACACAAAGGTTCGTCTGTCCTCATTCAACCCTCCATCCGAGATCCCTTAATCCGTTTTGCGGTCTGGTCTTTACGTACGATTGGCTGATGGCCTTGACTTGTTTAACCTTAGCGTCAACGTGTTCTTAGTATTTTGGACATTATCGTCCACGGACGTTCCCGAGAGGAACTGTAAGAGGTGGTTTATATTTCAAATAATTGCTGGATGTGTTTTGGTTGCTGCATTGGATAGTATTCTCATGCTTCGAGGTATGTTAAATTTCCCATCCATATCATCTGTCTTCTCAGTTATCGTGCGTTATCTGAATAATTTTTGTTTTATTTTTATTTCTGCTTCGATTCTTGAAACTCACTCGTCGCGTAGTCTATGCGCTGCATCAGAGAGATAAGCGTGTTGGGGTGTTCCTTCTGTTTCTCTTTGTGGCCAAATTGGGGTGGATGTGGTCTTTGGACCGAGGTCGGTTGATGTGCGGTATGATGGTGTTTGTGACAGCAGTGAGACGCACTCTTCAGTGGTTTATTTCTGGTGAGCCAAAGCCTCAAATAATTCGACCTCCAAAAACAAGGCGCATCTTATCTTTCTATCATTTCGGCATTTCAGTGCTTCTGTCTGGGCTACGCACATATCACTGGGAGTATTGACGGCGGTTAAATACGACCTGATGAAGATGAAAGTACCAGTTGTGAGACTCGTCACTCAGCGATGGTGCATGGATAATGTTCATAGTGTGCTGTAAGTTTGTCTGATTGTCATTAATAAATGGGACCCTCAATTCATTGACATCCCTTGAGATAGCCCTTTTTGCAGTCATCACCCCTTTGGCGATCATGAATCAAGTCTCGAAAGCTCATATCGTCTTCGGGTAAGTACTTGTATGGCATACAACCAAAGCGTCCACCACTCATTTCCGACGGAGTGCAGATGGCCGATATCCATATTGTCGATTGGGGTATGTCTTCGATTCAGTACGCTTTCTACATTTCTGAGATCGAGCGAGACAGTGCTGTCGCATGATTATGAATATGCAGACACTCGATCTCACTGAGACGAGCATAGATCTTGAAACCCTCACCGAGTTCCTAACAGAGCTTCATACCCTTCAAATCGAATTACAGGAGTGGTAGATAATAAAGATTTAGTAATGTCAGAGGGTTGCTTGTTACTCTAATCATAAGTTCCGAAATGCGCTAAGTTGTAGGTATCGGTGACGAGTGTAGGGCCGGCGCCAAGGGGGAGGTCCATCGGCCTCCAACCTATGTTCAACGTCCTGTAGCTCTCTCACGTATAACATTCGTTAGGTGAATATACGTCTCTGTGCTTCAAGTGGCGCTAGTAGGCGGAAGACGAAGTGAAGGGATATCTCATATACCATCTCCCTCGCCAGGCGTGAACAGCGGAAGACCTGCATGACCACCTATATAAGTAGAACTCTACTGCACTTCCATCATCTCCCTAGGCAGAGCACTCGTGCCTCCTCCGCCTTCTTGCTCCTTGCGCACGGCCTGGACGACGTCGTCCACGCCGGAAGAGCATGCAGCGCAGCCTTTGTCGGGTATCAGAACTGAGTAAGTAAAGAAGAGCAACATAAAATCAAAAAAAAGGACCTTGGTGGCAGTTTTAAGGGTTTGGATCTGGAGAAGGAAGCAGAAGAAGCAGAAGATCAGACGCAGACGCCATGTCCAGATCGAGTGAGTATGTACCTTGACACTAGCGGACTCGTACAACCCATACTCCTTCATATCGACAATCCTGTCCGTATCGCCATTGACACCCCATGAGTGTTCGCCATTCACACGCTTAGCCTATCTCCCCCCCTAAAAAAACCCCCCGCATTTGGTTCAGCACCAGAACAACAAAAATGACAACAAAAAAAAAAAGAAAAAAACGCACCCTCAACTCCGTCAATACCCTAATAGCATTCCCGCCCGAATTCTGGATCAGCACCCGGGGGATTACCTCCATCACGTCTGCGACTGCTCTATACGGCTACGTTCCCAAGCCCTGCACCGCACCTCCAGCGGGCCCTCTGCTGCAGCCCGACACTAATGGTCATCTCGGTCGGCGCCCGCCGCCCGGGGGCAGAAGGTGGGGTTGAAGAAGGCGTTGCAGGCGACGGACATGGCGTCTCGCGAGGTTGTGGTCGGTTTCGTTGAGGATGTGTTTGGAGGGCCTGCGGAGGAGGATGGTGCGTGCTTTTGGGGCGCGGCATTCGGTAAGGAATGTGAAGTATCTGATTGATGGAGGATGAGGAAAGGGAGATGGTTGGTTAGTTCAGAGTTGGGAGCGAGATCCATCAAGAAACAGATATAAAAAAAAAAGGGGTAAAACACAAATAAGATAATAGTGCGAATCAAACAAACAAAAAGAACAAAAACAAGCTCGAAACACATAACCCGTAATTCCAAATGGACGAACGATGAACGACGAAAGACGTCACGCTCGCTCGCTTGCACGCCCAAGGAGAAGAATAAGACAAAACAAAACGAAGACACCGGCCCCAGCTAGTGCAACCAAAGAAAAAGAAAAAAAGCGAAATAGGAATCTGTTCCGTTCCGCCCCAAACAGAACGAAAAAAAAAACAAACAGAAGAGCCAACAAAAGCAAAAAGCGAAAAGCGAAAGAGAGAAAGCTCAGAGAGGAAAAGGATAAAAATAAAAATAAAAATATGACCCAGCTAGCCGCACCAACAAAAAAAGCAATCGATCAAACCCAAACCAGATGAGAGAAAAAGAGAGAACACAGTCGCGAGCGCAGCCGCAGACTCAGAAAAAGATACAGACACGGACATGGACAAAGAGAATCATGACTTTTCGCCGTGAGCCGAACTGAAGAGAACAAAAGAAAAGGGAAAGAAAACTTGATCGGACGGGAACCGAACCAGAACCAGGGACAGAGAAGAAGCAAACAAAAAGGATGGGAATGGGAATGGGAACGGGGGCCAAGATTCCAGTTCCAATTCCAGTCCCAATTCCAATTCCATCCATCCATCGAAGGGATGGATGGTCATGGTCAAATGGTCAAGAACCAGCACCAGCACCAGAGGAAAGGGCCGGGCCGGCGGGCGCAGAACGAACGACGTATCGACGGTGCAAAATAGAATAAAAACAGCACGAAGAGAAGTAAAAACAAAAACAGAACAGAACAGAAAGAAAAAAAAACATTTCACGCGAGGCGTCCAAGTCCAAGTTGAAAAAAGAATCATATCGCGGGTGTACACGCACGCACGCATGCCGAAAAGACAGAGCGAGGGGCGTGAGGAAAAAGACGCAGACTGAGACACTGGAACGAACGAACGACGGGACATAAAAAAAAAACAGCACGGACGAAAAGAAGGAAAAATAGAACGAGAACAGAAAAGGAAAGGAAAGGAAAGAGGAAAAGAGAAAAATCTACGAAAACGTCCAAGAATCCAATACCAAGTCCCAAGTCCCAAGTCCCAAAAAAATCGCATCGCGGGCGGTGTGCACGTACGTATGTCAAAAAAGACAGAAGAAAGAGCTGATGGTCAAGGCGATAAATATACAGAGAAAACAGACGCAGAACGCTGAACGCAGACGCAGGCACTCACACTGATCACTAAGAATCGGACCAAGTAAAAAAGAGAGAAAGAGAAAATAGAAGAAAGTAAAAAACGCAAGGGCTATGAAAACCAAAACCAAACATGCACGCTGCTACACGCAAGGCAAGGCAGAGCAGAGCAAGGTAAAGCAGCCCAGCCCAGCCCAACAAATGGAAAGCAAAAAAAAAACCCCGTGAAAAGACCCAAAACCACCCAAAAAAGAAAAAAAGAAAAAAGAACGAAAAAACACTCAATACTCACTCATCCCCAATGTCCTCCACCCTAAATAGCCCACACCCCGTCCCGACATCGCTCTCCCTGATATCCTCGATGCGGTTCACGATCGTCAGCGCCAACCGCTGAGCCCGATGCGGATGTTGTCCAACTTGCACAAATATGTGCTGCGCGAGGTCTGTGAGGGGAGATGTTATTATTAGTTTTAACATAAACGCATGGGGTAAGTTGAAGCGGGAAAGGGGAGAGGGAAAAGGAGCAAAAGAACACACCACATACCTCCTCCGTAACAACCAAATCCGGCTTCATCTCCAACAACTGCTCACACAGTCCCCTTACCTGCTCCTCCTCGATCTCCTGCACGCGCGCCCAGTAGCCCTCCTCGCTGAACTCCATGTTCGTCCGCTGACTACGCCCATCTTGTACTCCAGGGGGCAGTCGGAGCAGGGTGATGCGCGGGTGCGTGATGTCTGTGTTGAGGAACAGGCCGGGGAGCACCCGCGATTCCTTGATTTCACCGTTGGGGATCTTCTTGACGCACGCGTATCTCTTTATACCAACACTCGTTTGCCTATGCACATGGGCCTGCCTGCCTCCGCCCGCGCCCTGCCCCGCCGCAGCTGCAGCCCCTGGAGCGACACCATGGCTGTGGCTCACAGTGACAGTGCACACTGCCTGCAACGCGAGTGTAAACATCATATCTGACTAGCACATGAAAAACTTGGTGCCGTTGCATGTCTTGATGAGCACGAGCATCTGAGCGTCGTCGTTGGTGTCGATGGGGACGGAGATGCGCTGGACGATGGAGAGCACTTCGGGAGGGCTTTGTTGTAGGCGGAGATGATGACGACGGGGCGGATGTCCCGCTCAAGTTGGGAGAGGGATTTCACGAGGATCTCGCCCGCTGGGTGGGGTAAAGGTAGAAGTGGTAGGGAAGAAGTGGTAAGGAAGAAGAAAAGGAGGGAGGAAGCGGGAGGACTGCGCACCCAGGATGATGACGCTCGTGGTGCCGTCGGCGCACTCCTCGTCCCGGGTCCTGCTGAGTTCGATCATATTCTTCGCGGCAGGGTGCGCTACGTCGATCTCGCGCGAGGATCGCGTTGCCGTCGTTCGTCAGCCTGCATGCATGAGGAAGAGGAGGGAGAACAGGATCGAGATTGGGATTAGAAACAGAATTAGGTCAGGCAATTAGAATCAGAATCATGGCATCAAGATGATGAAAAAGAGGGGGATGACGCACAGGATACTGCCCATGAGATAGAGGATGATTTTTAACAGCCACGCGTCACGTCCTGATCATATCTGCGACCGTCTGTCTGCACATTGCCATCGCCATCGCAATCTTTAGTGGTGCTGATCTAGGATAATAGGCAGAGAAGCGCACCTTTGCAGCAGTGATGTTGGATATCTGTCCCTACACCATCCCCACCCAAATAGACCAGGAGCGCAAACGACGATAGAGAACAAATATTTTGAGTCGAATCAGAAGAAATGTGCCGGAAGCAAAGAACAAGCGAAGCGGAACCACACGACGATTTAATTGGATCGGAGCTTGAATAAATGTTCCTGCACCCGAATCGTCTCCGCTACTTGAGCTGTTAAATTCTGCAGTGGTATTACACTGCAGCTATCAACCCCATGCTATGACCTCAATTGAACGCTCAATACGTGATTTATTCACGAACCTATTATTACCCTTCACGTGTCCATAATAGCAAGCCTCGCCACCAACACCGTCAGTGCCATCCCCCAACTACAGGTTATACAAATATAATCATCAGAAAGAGATACGGAGCTATGTACCAAAAAACGATCAGCACGTACTTTATATAATACTGAGATTTTGCGCAGGGAGATCCTATCACGCTGAATGACGGAACTACCATGGAGACGGCATAGAGCAGGAGTTCGAGTGAGTATGCCACGGCCGAATTTACCACCGACATCGCCAATATTCTTTGCAGGCCGGACAGTATTATGTGTATGCTGGAGACTCCAGACTAGTTTATTTTGCATCCAACGAGAAATGCGGATGGCACGGTGGCGCATAGTGAGACGAATACCAGACCACTTTCCATGTGACTGAAGAGATTGAGGTTCATGTCGGTGGATGGGTTGGTAAACGGCCCTTCTAAAACCATCACAGAACCTACGAGAACTATAATATTATCACAAGCGATTAATAGGAATGTGTACGCTGAATATGCTCTCCGATGCTCACCAAGTTCCGCAACAAAAACTAGCAGCGGGACCCAACATGAACTTCCCAGATGATAAAGAACCTCCATATCTGTGATGAACGTAGAGACATAGATGATAAAGAAGCTTCATATCCTGTGATGTCTTTATTAACCACTGACCAGTAGTCCGTCCAATACAATAAGCGTGGAAAAGAACAGAAACTTATTGGGTATGAACATCCACAACAGCCTGCTCCCAGCGTCTCGAGGATGAACTCCCGCATGTCGCCATTTCGCAAGACCACCCACTCAGCGCGTGGGATACAAGTAACCTTGAGGCGACTTTAAAGAGAACAGGAGAAGAGAGGGCCTGTCGCACCAGTCTTCGGTCTGAATGGTGATTATCAATTAGAGGTTCGTGCTGTACAGAAATCAACGTACGGTCGCATATACGTGAATCAAACAATTAAAGCGGAAGCTACTCTTCAGCTTATTGGCGTCAACGCCTATCCTGGAGAGAGAGGGAGGGAGGTGAGTGAGAAAGAGGGAAAACAAGACAGAGGACTGCGCACCGAGAATAATGACACTGGTGGTACCATCGCCGCACTCTTCGTTCTGGGTCCTGCTGAGCTTGATCATCTTCTTCGCGGGCGGAGTGCGCTGACGTCGACCTCGCCCAGGATAGCGTTGCCGTCGTTCGTCAGTCCGCATTCACAAAGGAGACACGAGTCAACTATCTTCAAGGCCGCGTCCGCGACTGCTCGTCAAAGAGGATTTGCACGCCGTTACGTAGTCCCGGAGCTCTGCGTGGCTGTGCTGCGGAAGTACGTCAGTAAGTATAAGTGCAGGTAGCCAAAGAGTAGAAGGGAA
This sequence comes from Psilocybe azurescens, assembly GCA_023853785.1. Classification (NCBI taxonomy): domain Eukaryota; kingdom Fungi; phylum Basidiomycota; class Agaricomycetes; order Agaricales; family Agrocybaceae; genus Psilocybe; species Psilocybe azurescens. Next base: position 112,166 of record JAJIRX010000773.1, on the reverse strand, counting down.
AGAAGGGAATAAAGAAACGTCGGCCGCGGGAAGGAGTGGATGCCGGGTGGATGTCGATGATTATTAGTGAGTATATGCGTGAATTTATGCGTGTGCACGATGAGGATGGGCAAAAATGATAATGAAATGGGAATGGGACAAGGATGAGACCTTAAGGATGCAAATGGCAAATGGCGAATGGCGAATGATATTGCCCAGTCACTTCACGAACGGAAGAGAGAGGACTGGTACGGGGGTCAAATGCTATGGTGTTGTGTTGTAGGGTATTACGAATGGTAAATCGGACATCAAGTTGTCAAGCATCGCCAAGCATCGTATAAAAACAGAACCAGGAGATGGGTGTCGGACACAAGTGATGGAAAATCAAAAGATGCATATATGTATCCTGGCGCTGAGGTGGGTCGAAGCCGACGCTGATGTTAGTGTATGTTGACCCGGTACCGCGCTGTCTGTGCTTCCAGAGATGTTGAATACGGCGGCAACAGCTCCGGGGTTGTATCACTACCTCCCCTTCCTCCTGCTCTATGTCGGCCACCGGATTGAACAGACCCTTGTGCCCCCGGGGTTGGGTCGTCGTATCGGGTCTGGCCTGCGACGGGACTCAGAGGAGTGGCTTGGCTCGTACTCAAACTCAGTATCAGGTTCAACTCGGGAGGGTGAAGAACGTTCCGAAGGAAAGAACAATCAAGTGAGGGATTTGGATAGGGTGACCAGAATGACATCGGTTCGTGAGTTGATCCCGGTCCGAGCCTGCACACGCACACAATCACGAGCACTTGGAGGGCTCGAACATGACAGGAGTAAGCTGTTACTCCGTTTCCGGAATCTAATTTTGAGAAGCGGTATTTCGATTGCTCGGAGTAAAATATTTTACCTTCAATTAAAAAATTTAGTGTTTTATAACGCCTACCGTCGTGCCACCGAACACGGCCGTAGGCTACTGTAAATATATGGCCTTTATCGTCAACCACTGTACCGCAGCCATGCCGACAAGAGGCGTTCTTCGAGGCTCACGGTACGGTAACGGTGGCCGCATGTCGTCGTCCGTAAAATACGGCGATGGTGCGCAGCCCTAATGTCCTCAGGGACATGGATCAAAAGAACAAGTTTTAAATGGGCCTACATAACACATTACTCGATGACAGTAATAATATCATATTTAACAGCAGTCTACCAATAGAACGTTTCACGTTCTTTCCTTCAGTTTTGGTTTACAAGCAACACCATTCAGTTCTTGAGTAACGTATTAGATACAGCGTTGTTTCAGGCCATGATACAGGATACGTACTATGACTGCCTTGAAGGCCTCAAGCATTGTAAGATGGCACGCCGATTAGCTAATGGACGCATTCCGTCAACTTGGTACCGTTCCTGGTTTGGGACAGGTGGGATGAATCTCAGGACGGTTGTTTCTTCCTGTGGGTAGCTTGCAGTAGCAAGTGCATCAAGAAGCATTGTCGTGACTGGGATGCGGTAGAAGACAGGTGCAGTGCCGATCATGGCGATGGCGGGGATATACTTGGACGCCAGGGGTTGCAAACCTGATAGTCTACGCTGAAGATTGTTTTGATAGAAGGCGGCAATTGCCTCAGCGATAACCTGTGGTTCAGGATCTTCATATGATGTAACCCGCTGTTAAGAGTCAGGTCAACTTCAAAGATGAATTGATTAGATGACTCACCTTGTCCCCTTGCACAAGAAGGAGAAATTCGAGATCGTTCACCAGGCATACATCAACTTTCGCATCGACGCGCTGCCCAACCATGGGAAAGGAAATCTCCGTCCTCTGGCAGATAACGCGATCCAATTCATCGTAATTTGTGATCCGCAGAAGGAATGCAGCAAAGTCATTATCGCCAGATTCAGAAGACCGCGGTTTCTCTACCATCTTCATATACTGAAAGAATAGACGATCGTCCTTGATCAAAGGCCCGTCTGGCTTGTCAACATTGGTGAGGATCGTTGTAGACACCATTGGTTGGGGGAGCTCAGTGGTATTGAAGAATGCCACGATCCCAGCGTCAACTACTTGAATGTTGAAGGCGACAAGCTCATTAGAGGACCAGTCACTGCCAGACTTAGCAGATCTTATGAGGTTGGCCATCGTGGTTGTGGCTTCGCCAGTTTGTCAAGTTCACTCACCACGTGCACTCTAGTCTCACGTGTGGCGAAGCCGAGCGCAAATGATAATATTAATAAAGAATAAGAGTCGGGTCGGAAGAAATGAGCCGGAACCAAAAAACAAGCAAGCAGAACAAAACGGAATTTAATTAGATCGGAGCTTGAATAAACCTTTCCACAATCGTCTCGCCACTTGAAGTGTTAAATTCTGCAGTGGTATTACACTGCGGCTATCAATCCCATGCTATGACTTCAATTGCAAGCTTGATACGTGATTTATTCATGAAATTGTTATTACCCTTTTCATGTTCGTAACCCTAACTCCAGGTCATACAAACATAATCATCAGAGAGAGACTACGGTACCAAAACAAGGATCTGCACGGTCTTGATATAATACTGAATGTCTGCTCAGGAATATCCTATCATACTGAATGACGGAACCACCATGGAGGCAGCATAGAGCAGAAGTGTAAGCGGGTATGCCGCGCCCGAATCCACCACCGACCTCGCCATATGCTTGAGTATTCATTGCATGCCGGACAGTATTATGCGTATGCTAGATACCCCCAGAGGAGTTTGTTTGCATCCAACGAGAAATGCGGAAGGGCACGGCGGCGCATAGTAAGACGAATGTCAGACCACTTTCGATGTGACTGAAGAGATTGAGGTTCGTGTCGATGGATGGGTTGGTAAACAGCCCTACTAGAACCATCACAGCGCCTAAGAGAACTATAATATCATCACAAGCGATTAATAGTAATGCGGAATATGCTCTCCGATGCTCACCAAGTTCCACAACAAAAACTAGCAGCGGGACACAACATGAACTTCCCCAGATGATAAAGAACCTCCATATCTGTGATGAGCGTAGATACATAGATAATAAAGAAGCTTCATATCCCGTGATGTCTTTATTAACCGCTGACCAGTAGTCCGCCTCATACAACAAGCGGAAAAGAACAGAAACCCATCGAGTACGAACATCCACAACAGGCCTGCTCACAGCGTCTCGAAGATGAGCTCCCGCGTGTCTCCATTCCCCAAGACCGCCCACTTGCGCGTGGGATACAAGTAACCTTGAGGCGACTTAAATAGAACAGGAGAAGAGGGGGCCAGGCGCATCAGCCATCAGCCAGCAGCCCCCGGTCTGAATGGTGACCATCGATTCGAGGTTCGTGCTGTATAGAAATGAACGCACAGTCGCATACATGTGAGTCAGACAATGCGGAGGCTACTCTTCAGCTTATTGGCGTCAACGCCTATCCCGAACCTGCGGTCTCAGTAACTCGGTTGGTTTCGGGTTTCGTTTGGGTCAAATCTCATTATCAGTTTATCCTCGTTGCTTAAAAGAATGGATTAATCAACGTAAAAAACTCGCCATGTGTCTCCATCATCATCTAAGTCTTCGGCCGTGAAACAATTATCAACATTGTAACTCGGACGTTATGTCCAGTTAATGATGATTTTGAACGGCAAGGGACGCGCTCAGGCTGAACACACGAAGAGCAGCTAAGATGTCCGATGCGTTGATTCTGTTCAGAGCCCAGAAACGTCATAGCATCACGCGACTGTAGAATACCTGTATAACAGAACGGGGTCCATCTGCCGGTGGCGGGCTTTCGCTAACTCGTGTTTAGGATGGCGTAATGCAGCTGCGTAGGCCATGAATAAAGGAAAATAGGGAGAGGACGGAAAGGAAGTGTGAATAGACATACTTTTAGAGGATGGGTGTCCGTCAGATATACTATCTCTGGATGTCGTGTCCACAGGCGCTTTTGTTCAGATGGTCGATGTATTTGAGAACACACATAGATCGTTCGAAAATTCGCGAATTGACAAGGGAAAAGAGCTTGAAAGTCAACATGTCAGTCACTAGCGAGATGTGGATCATTGGAGGGTGGGAGAGAAATGCATGCTTACAGAAAATTTGCGCCACCTTTCGTCGCTCTTCATTGTTCCCCTCTTCTAGAACCGACCTCGCCCATGCCTTCGCATCCCGGCCGGGCCGATGTACGACACCCCAGCGCCCCACCCTCTCCGTATCACCCCGTCCGCTCCATTCATATCTCGCGCTCAACTTCTACCCCACTGTCTCTACCTTTCGCATCGAGCTATTCGCCACCGGCACCGGCACCTGCCCCCGTCCTGGACCCTGGCCGTCTACCACTCGAGTAAACTATCTTGAAGTTGCGTCTGCGACTGCTCATCGAAGAGGGGAAGATTAGCGCGCTACGCGTACCGGAGCTCTGCGTGTTGTGCTGTGGAAGAATTTCAGTGAGTATGAATGCGGGTAGTCAAAGAGCAGAAGGGAAGGGAAGGGAACAAGAAAATGTCGGCGTCGGGAAGAAGTGGATGCGGGGTGGATGTCGATGATTATTAGTGAGTATATGCATAAATTTATGCGTGTGCATGGTGAGGATGAGTGAACACGGGAGTGAGATGAGGATGGGAATGTAACGGGAACGAGGATGAGGATGAGGATGCGAATGATAGTGCACCACAGTGACTAACGAAAGGGAGAGTGAGAACTGGCACGGTCGGGCGGGTCATACGTGCAGCCCAGAGGCTATTGGCTGTCCGCTCTTCCAGACATGTTGAATCCGGGCGACCCCAGGTCTAGGGATCATATAAATACTTCCCTGCTCCCTCGATGTCTGTGACCCCAACCGGCGATGCAACATCCCACCATCCAGATAGCCACTTCATCCTCCCCCCTCTGACTGGAACCGGAGTGAGTAGACCTTTGTGCTCCCAAGGTTGGGTCTTCGTTCCGGGTCTGGCCTACGAAGGGACTCGGAGGAGTGGCCTGGCTCATACTCGTAGTATCAGGTTCGATTCAGAGGATGATGAACGTTTCGGATGGACAGAGCAATCACATGAGGGGTTTGAAATGATATCGGTTCGCGAGTTGACCCCGGTTCGAGCCTGCACACGCACACAATCACGAGCAATGTACATCTATCATTCTCAGATTGCTTCACCCACTCGCGGGCCTGTGAGTATTCCGTGACGTATGTGCAGATGAACTATCTGATAAAATCAGATGTATGCAGCAAATACACGCTTTAGAGACTTTATGGAAGTGCTTACCAGGAGTTTATACCCCATTATGTGCTCTGATAGGGACTTAGGAGGCAATATTGTATTCTTGGAGGAATATCTACCGAGAGTAAGGCCAGTCGGTGCTAGGTAGACGGCGGGAGCGGCACTCGTGAAGGAAACTACAGCCCCAAGACATTTCTCAGATGGGTAGGAATCGGTAAGATATAACGCATTTTGAACAGATTGCACGCTTACCTGATCCCTAACCATCATTATCTGCCATTGGAACGTGGAAGATTATTGACGAAGGTTCGTTATTTGGCTTCTTCAGGTCGATGAATTCCAGCCAAATGCATATAAAAAGGTAGCTCCAAAGCTCGGAGGCTACGCGACAAGCAAGATGGTAAATTTAAAAAGGCGGTGCCTTCAGGATATATTTTCAAACAACACTCACATTGTGAAAGCCTGGAGTCACCAGACTCACTGAAAGTTACGCGGAGAATGACAGGACCACGATATACCGATAGAACGAGTGACTGGGCTACAGGTGTGTATGGTGCATAATGTCTAATGTGTCAAAGGAATGGGTTGGGGTTCGTGGTCACGTGTACATAAATGTAGAAGATAAGATAATACGGAAAGGGGCTGTAGCAAGCCAGGCTTACACATCGGCACTAGAAGCCTTGCATCCCGCGTTAATCTTCGGCTTCTGCATTTGCCGTTATGCCTAGCTGCAACTGAGCATTATTATCAAAGATTCCCGTCTTCAACGGACGATATGAGGGAACGCAGCAGCTATGGATAAGATAGGGAAGGATTATATAGGGAGTTGCCGAAAGGACGGAAAGAAGAGAGAGCGGTGATATGACAGTGGCCCGTACATGCGATGACTCTGGATTCGATTGTGTCATGTCGTAAGGTTGTTCAATACAAGGCTTCGGATCTTCTTTTCTCACACAAGTCGTTACTGACGGAAAGAAAATCGAGAATTAGAGAGGTCATGCATCATGTATAACAAGAGGTAATGGAATCTCACCCAACGCCCTGTATTTAAAACTCCAAACATTCGTGTTCGGATCGACAGTATTCATGTCGAAGGGTGGACAGGACTAGCACAGAACTATTGGAAGGATGAAACAAGTATAGCTTCAGAGTATGTCTCACCATATAAACCAAAATAACCGGTCCAGGGTTCAACGTTCATCGCTCAGCATGCCTGGGATTGCGCGCTCAAGCACTCAGAGGCTATATCAAGAGAGTGGTGGGGATGATCTGTGCCAATTGTGAACCAACCGTGGGACATCTCGAAAGCTTCCGGCTGTTGCTTGGTTCTGCGCATCATTTTAATCTAGTGTCAACTTCGTCCTTGGCCAATAGCCCTGCTCTGCTCATAACTGGTTCATATTGATTTCCACCTCCATTATTCTCATATACCATCCCATCCACTTGATAGAACTACAGGTATATACTCATTCGGATGATACCGCTACGGCCTGGGCGTCATACATGGCTTCAAAAAAGCTACCATTTCTTTCGCCCTAATATCGCGAACGTCATAGCCACTTCTGCTGCGTTCCAGATAGGTGTCATGAATCAATTAGCAGAGCGACATTATTCGAATGTAGAGAGCTTCGCATTAGACAAAATATTCACTCCGATTCTCGACAGTAAGTCCTCATTGCTTACCAATTCAATCGAAACTGTGCTGTCTGAACCTCGGCAACAGATGTACGCTAGTCCCCAACAGCTCGCCCCCACGGTGAAGCCATGTAAATTATGATCAAAATATCGCATGGCGGACTACAGTCCTAGACGTTGACTGCCCTTAAAGTGTAGTCAATGGAGAGTAGAGTGATGTTTCAAGGCGAAAGGTATGCTATAATGCTACTCAGAACTGTGAGACGTACCCATCTGGCGTTATTTGGAACCTCTTTTACAGATTCACACAGCGTATCTGTCAGTAACTGTGAGTCTTCCTCTCCACAGAAGCATCAACACCGTTGTCTTAATCTTCCCCACTGTTGCATCCATATGTTGATGTTGCAACACGCCCAGAGGTGCAATTGTTCGTTGAGCGACCCATCATTCTGTCTAGTATCGATGGAGCTTCCCTTCATTTTGCCGACTCCCAACCTTCACGGAATCCATATGGTGTCATTAACATTGCATGTACCCTCTCATTTCACGAAATATATCCATTATTCCAATATCTCAACGTGATTTCTGACGCTCCTAATCTCGCACCACGATCACTTCCCCATACTTTCAAACCCGAGGAAGCTACCATGGATTTATAATCCCAGTATATTCTCTCCAGCTACTGAAACTTGTCCGTAGTCATACCTACATATTCTGGGATACGTTTTAGCATCGCCCTCACGTGCTCTACTGCTCGCGGTGGCTCTATGCCCGCCCTCGTCCATTTTCTCTTCGATACTAAGAAACACAACTTCTCTGCGCTCCTATTATACTGGTTAGAGATACACCGTGACTGTTTCACCATGTTCTCAATGTTGGCTGTGGTAGTAAGATATAATATGTATACAATCTTCCGGGTGTTATTATGGACTGCGCAGCGTTATATTCATTTGTAGCGTATCTATATCATACGTCATGCGCTCAGTGAACCGTTCCTTGTGATGAAATACGTCTACGCGCTGCATTGACTATTATGGTGCTCACTATAAATCAAACTACCCTGGTAATCGAGAATTACTCTAAATTGGATGATGTTGTGTATTGAACAAAACACAGAGACGATAAGAATAGATCTCTGTTTGTGTTAGAACTCGATCATATCCATGGGAGAAAAAAATTGATGAGTGATGACAGGTACCTGGTGTTCATTTTGACCTCATGAGTCGTCATCAGCTAGGGTTTGTGGGGTAATGACTGACCGGTTGAGAGCTGTGCGCCATCTTCTGCATCCTTTCTTGTGCGCATCTAAGTGGGGCCATGGATCCATCGGGATCTGATTTATCGTTCATATGGAACGAGGTATGCAGAGAGATGAGACGTTGGCGATAAATTTGGAAAGGAAGCCCTGGCACTTCTCCAGCCGCTCAATTGGTCATGAGCTTCCTTAATGAGTCCCAGCCATCCATTATAGCCCCCTCTGCACCCAGTCCCTAGCTGCCCAGCCGTGCGTGGGATGAGAAGTCGACCGACGACATCGTCCCTCTGCGCTTCCCCCAACTGGACTGTTGTCTCGTTACCCTCATCATCGAGATGTCCGCTAATCGTCAAAATCCTACTAAAGAGTCAAAACTCAAAGCATTCGGTAATCGACTCAAGAAATCCATAGGATTTGGATCACGTCGCACTGCGAGCCCCCCAGCTGTGCTTCATGCATCGCCGACTGCAAGCTCCCTAGCCACGGATTATGGGTTGTCGACTGCGGCGGCAATCAGTTCTGTTGAGGCTGCAGACCTCCGAGCCAAATACAAGCATTTCCGGATTCTTGTCATCGGAAGGGCAAACGCTGGCAAAACAACGCTGTTAAAACGGGTATGTAACACAACTGAGGAGCCGTCCATTTATGACGATGGTAAAAATCTTGTGAGTTACTCTGCCCTGCGCCAGATGTCAGACACTTATCATTTGCAATAGCTCGTACCAACTTCGAAGGTAGTACTCCTCCGTAATCTCTGCATTTCCCACAGATAAAATGATTAACTTTTTGATATTGTAGCGTGGAACCCATAACATACACCGAGCATTCACATTCACAAGTAACCCAAAATTCATTTTCCATGACTCAGCTGGTTTTTGAGGCAGGGGGTGAGGAGGAACTGAATGCTGTGATGGATTTCATTGAGAAGTGTTCAAATGCTGGTGTTGTTGATGATCAAATTCATATCATATGGTATGTGTTTACTGTTTTGGGAATTTTGTTATTGGAAGCACCCCAAATCACAATGAGTGTAGGTTTTGCTTTGATCCTGATGTGTCACACCCACTATTGGACTTGGAAGTTAAATTTTTCAATGAAAAGCGCCAAATGGAATGGTAAGCTTATAATATACATTTCAATAGTAATGAGAACTTACACAAACCCAGTGCCAGTAGTGGCAATCTTCATGAAATTTGATGACCTCATCAGCCAAGTGTGGAACAGAAAGAATACCCCAGAGCAGAATATTGTGCATGCTTTGAATACTTTGCAGCAGAAGTTTGAGCAACCACTTAGAAACTATCAATTTCCTCCATGTGCTTATATCCGGCTTGATGGTAAGTCATTTGTGATTCACCAAATCAATTTAGAGACTTAATGTGATGAATAGCACTCGATAAGAATGAAAGTGATCACCAAAAACAGATTGGAGAGCTAATGAAACAAACAGCAGCATCAATTGATAATCTTGCTCTCAAAATGCTATTTGTTACTGTGCAACAGAATAATTTAAAGATATGCATTAAATATGCAATACAATAGTATGTCATTAGCTTGTTTTATATTTATTTTGCTTATTATATTTTTTAGCATGCTACATGGAAATATAACAAATATGGTATATTGGTTAAAGTGTGCTACATCATTTGAGAGGTTAATTCATATAAAGAATGATTTGATATCGCATACCATGATGTGGTTTCCACATTTCTATTATGTATGTGAATATGCTGCTGCACTCTAAAAAAAAAGTAGCTAACATCAAATTAGGATGTAACTACACATTATTTTCTAGACTTTGATGATTATACTGATAAATAGATAGCATGTGAGTATTGAATTTAGAACTTTGAATAATACACTGACAGCATTCTATAAGAACTATGGGGTGAGAATCTAAATAGCAGAGATAGGATTTAATGCTCAATGACAATTGCTCTAATTTTATGCATCAATACTTGTTCAGGATGTAAGTTGTGTGCACTGTTTGTGATTGATTTCAGTTGCTAATATATTCTGTCTTAATTTTATTCAGCGTGTAAGTTGTGTGCACTGTTTGTGATTGATTCCAAGTGCTAATATTTTGTGCATCAATTTTTATTCAGGATGTAGGTTGTGTGCACTATTTGTGGTTGATTTTGATTGCTAATATGTTCTGTATCAATTTTCATTCAGCGCGTAAGTTGTGTGCACTGTTTATGATTGATTTCAATTGCTAATATTTTCTGTATCAATTTTCATTCAGCTTGTAAGTTGTGTGCACTGTTTGTAATTGATTTAAATTGCTAATATGTTCCACCTCAATTTTTATTCAGGAAGTAATTTGCATACACTGTTTGTGATTAATTTCAATTGCTAATATGTTCTGTATCAATTTTATTTAGCGTGTAAGTTGTGTGCACTGTGTGTGTGATTAATGTCAATTGCTAATATGTACTGTATCCATTTCCATCCAGGATGTAAGTTGTGTGCACTATTTGTAATTGATTTTGATTGCTAATATGTTCTGTATCAATTTGCATGCAGCTTGTAAGTTGTGTGCACTGTTTGTGATTGATTTCCATTGCTAATATGTTCTGCTTCAATTTTTATTCAGGATGTAAATTGTATACATTGTTTGTCATTGCTTTCAATTACTAATATGTTGTGCCTCAATTTTTATTCAGGATGTAAGATGTGTGCACTATTTGTGCTTGATTTCAATTGCTAATATGTTCTGCCTCAAATTTTATTCAGGATGTAAGTTGTGTGCACTGTTTGTCATTGATTTTAATTGCTCAAATGCTCTATCTCAATTTTTAACAGGATGTAAGTTGTGTGCACTGCTTGTCATTGATTTTAATTGCTCAAATGCTCTGTCTCAAAATTTTAACAGGATGTAAGTTGTGTGCACCATTTGTGCTTGATTTTAACTGCTAATATGTTCTGTCTCAAATTTTATTCAGGATGTAAGTTGTGTGCACTATTTGTGATTGATTTCAATTTCTGATATTATCTGCCTAATTTTATTCAGCTTGTAAGTTGTGTGCACTATTTGCAAGTGATTTCAATTTCTAATATATTTTGTTTCAATTTTTATTTAGCATGTAAGTTGTGTGCACTATTTGTGATTGATTTCAATTGCTGACATGTTCTGCCTCAATTTTATTCAGCTTGTAAGTTGTGTGCACTATTTGTAATTGATTGTAATAGCTAATATGTTCTGCATCAATTTTTAATCAGCGTGTCAGTTGTGTGCACTGGTTGTGATTGATTTTAATTGCTAATATATTCTGCATCCTATTTTATTCAGGATGTAAGTTGTGTGTGCTGTTTGTGATTAATTTCAATTGTTAATATGTTCTGTGTCAATTTTTACTTAGGATGTAAGTTATATGCACTATTTGTGATTGATTTCAATTACTAATATTTTCTGCCTTAATTTTCATTCAGCGTGTAAGTTGTGTGCACTGTTTATGATTGATTTCAATTGCTAATATGTTCTGCTTCAATTTTTATTCAGGATGTAAATTGTATATACTGTTTGTGATTGATTTCAATTACTAATATGTTCTGCCTCAATTTTTATTCAGGATGTAAATTGTGTGCACTATTTGTGACTGATCTCAATTGCTAATATGTTCTGCTTCAATTTTTATTCAGCTTGTAAGTTGTGCACACTGTTTTTAATTGATTTCAAGTCCTAATATGTTCTGTATCAATTTTTATGTAGTTTGTAAGTCATGCTCACTGTTTCTGCTTGATTTTTTTTGCTAATATATTCTTTCTCAATTTTTACTCAGCATGTAAGTTGTACAACCTATTTGTGGTTGATTGCAATTGCTCATATTTTCTTTCTCACTTTTCAATTAGCATGTCAGTTCTTTCATGTACTATTTGTGGTTGTTCATATTTTCAATATCATTCATTATTTAGCTTGTAAGTTGTGTTTACTTTATATCTGATTGAATGCTTATTTTTATTTTATTCTTTGGTATTACTTGTCTTTTATAGTTACTTAAAATCAAACAAGCTATCAATGCTCGATTCTCTGTAAGATTTTGTTTAAGTTGTGGACTTGCATTATAGACCTCCATTATTTATATAATCTTATTATCATAGGAGCCATCTCTGAATGCTTTTGCAGGTTGCGATATTCATCTTATTTCAGCAGTTTTTACATCTCATTTACTTTATTCTAGCTATTCTTGTCTCACTTGAATATTCCTTCTGGATTACTGTCACTGATGATGATTTTGTTCATAAATTTTTGACAGCTTGGACCACTTATCTGGAAGATAAATGTGAACAGGTTGATCAATTATTAAAATCTTATCTATCATCTCTGCAGCAAGATGACTGGATCACAAAACAATATCATCCATCTGATGATATTATTTTGCAATTTGAGAACATAGTTTATGAAAACCTTTTTGTAAGCCAATATCTTTGTTATTTTTTATAGTTGTGTTATTGATATTATATACACCACTGTAGCTCATCCTAAATTCACCACTTAATATGATAATCAGTACTTCAATCATTTGTTTTATGCACTCAAACATCAGTTCAATATATATAAATGTAACACTGTGGCTTTAAATCTTGCCACACAGTATGCATGAGTGTCAAATGTAAGTGTCAACATAGTGATCAAATTTGAACTCAATTATAGCCTAGTTCATTAATTTCATCATATGGATATTTAATAGTGACAAAATAACTTGAACAAAAGAAAAGACCTATCAATATTTTGTTGTGAGAACTAATGACACTCAGGCATGTAAATTATTGGCTTCCACACACAATATAAACAAGGTATGTCACTCAACAAATTGAAAATAGTAACACACATTTAGTGCCATGTCTATGAACTTCTTTTTATGAAGTCTGATGCTATATATCATGCTCCAATAAGCAGTTACTACACATAGACAATAGCACAGGTATTGCTATGGGTATCCCTTCTATCTATACCCATACACATATCCATGCAATATCCTACCCACACAGGTGCAGATTTTCCTATCAAAAAGTCTAAAAACAGCTAAATCAGTCCAGAAATAGCTGAGATATGTCTGATTTTAATGTATTACACAAAATAAGCCATAACTCACTCAATTTTATCTTGAAAATTATGTTTTTAGACTATTTTTAAAAATGGCAGGTAGGAACATTGCAACCTGTACCCAGACCTGCCTGAAACTGCATCTGTAATCTGTGCAGACCCTAAACTCATGCTGTTGCCTAACATCACATTTGAATCTCAAATAATAAAACAACCTGAAGATAACAAGTTAAGGGCCTGTTCGGCTGCACCATCTCGTGGATGGTAACTATACACAATCTCCTTATTTAGTAACTCGCGACTTGATTAGATAATACCTGTGACTTTGAGTGACATCGAAATCAATATCTGCTCTCTATCTATACACACTGTTGCAATGCCTCCCCAGCCTCACAGGGGCCTTACATATCACCAAAGACTTGTTTTAAGCACTGTAGTATCTATGCTACAGAGTGCTGCCCTCTCTGTATCCCTCTATGCTAGCCAATGGTACTGGAAACAAGACTATCATACCTCAGCTTTGACAGGAGCTGCCTGGGTTGAAGAACTGATTTATGGACATCCTGATCGCGATTCGGAACTGCCTTGAAAGGTGTGTGCATGTTTTTCTGGCACTTGTAAATGAGCTCTATCTTGCTGGACTAAAAGATTCATGACATGTATCTTTGCAGAAGAAAACTGCAATTTTTCTCTACACAGCAGTCACTGGACTTTCTGTTCATCATGTTGGAGAGAGGTTCCAGCATTCAAATGAGACTGTATCCAAGTAAGCATATTTATATTAGAAGGGATAAATATTAATAGCATGTTTAAATACTTCAAAGAAGTCCTTTTTGCATTATCATCACCACCTTTTATAGTGACAATGTCCAATTGCCAGCTGTTGGTGATCCTCCTCCATCTTACATTATCAGCAATCCAAAGTTCTATCCCTTTTCAAGGATGACATTGGTGTAATGGATGGTAGCCACATTAGCTGCTGCCCATCTGCAGCTGAGCAGGATGCTTCACACAATAGCAAAGGATTTGTTTCACAGAATACTCTGGCATGTTGTTCATTTGACTTCAGATTCCAGTATATTCTTTGTGGATGGGAAGGATCAGTAGCAGATGCTACACTCTATCACAATGCCCATGCAACTGATTTAAAAATTCCAGATGGAAATTTTTATTTAGCTGATGCGGGTTTTGGTGTATGTGATCATCTTCTTGTCCCATATTGTGGCACTCGCTATCATCTTGCAGAATGGGGAAGAGCTTCTGTTCAGTATTTATCCATATTTTGTTTATTTTATCTTGAATACTGACCAGTTAATTTTAGGCCTGCAAACCCTCAAGAGCTCTATAATTTACAACATGCACAAGCACATAATATTGTTGAGCATGTATTTGGTGCTCTCAAAGAGAGATTCTCTATTCTCTCATCTGCACCTGAATATGGCATGGATATTCAAGCCCGTATTCCACCAGCAACTGCAGCAACACACAACTTCATTCTCAAACATGATTCACAAGAACAACACAATATTCAAAATCATTGTGATAACAATCCGGGAAATATTCCTGCTGAACACAACTTTGGAACACTTGCCCATGCACCTCCTGATGCAGCACAGAGAGCACGTGCAAAAGCAAAAGGGATAAAATAGCTGAGGATATGTGGACTAGCTACCAACAAATTCTTTATGAACGAGGAGAAGGACATGTATTTGAGTAATTAGACTGTATTTATTTATCTACATTTGGTATTTGAAGAGAAACCCATTCCTTACGAAGCTCATCATTGTCTCCTAAGAGCTGGTAGGATTCTGCAGCAAATGGCTCAGTTGCAAAAATACCCAGAAGACGGGCCATTTGATGCTTATCCAACCAATCCTTCTCCTGTTCTAATGCCATTTTGATTGCTGTCTGTTTACAGACTGGAGAAGGCTGAAGAGTTGACTTGGGAAAGGCATTTTCAAGTACAGTGGTCATGCATTCAAATGTTGTGTTGAGATCTCCTATAGCCTTTGCTCCTGATGACATACAATTTTTTTTGCTACTTGTACTGGCAGGTAGAGGTGTTAGGCTGGCAGCTCGCTTATGACAAGAAGGAGGTAGAGAAGGAGGTAAAGAAGGAGGTAGAGAAAGGTCCTATTGCTTTTTGAGTAAATTTTTGCAAGCACAAATGCAGTAGCACATACCTGAGTTTCCTCCCCCTCCTCATCTCCATCCTCAGGGCCAACCTGAGTATCATCAGAGTCCCTAAGGTTTTCAGGCCAGGGTGGGCTAGACTCTCAAGCTGATGGTGGTAGTAAAGCCCTCTCCTCCAAAGTAACACCTTGAGAGGCATGAAAGACATGGGTCCCCTTTGTGATCTTGCTTCCAAAAAGGTCAAAAATAGCGAGATGGATCCAGCCACAGTTGCGGAATGGAGAAGCCAAGGGATGGGCTAAGACATAGTCATCCCAAACACCCTTTTTCTCAGGACTAATATCTGCACCCTTCTCATCATCCCATGACCATCCAGAATTATTGCGAAGAGCATTGACAATTTTGTACACAGTTTTCAACTGCAATTAATCAGAAAAAAAATACAAAAACAAGCCATAATACACTCACTGCCCTATACTTTGCTTTACAGGAGTTTGGGGTCTTCAATGCCCCTCGAAATGCAGCCTGATTAACATATGCAGCAGCAGTAACCCAGGTAGGGGATTTAAAGTTCATTCCATCTCCTGCTTCGCTTTTGTGATCATTTAGAAATTCTAAAAGCCTGGTTTCATCGACCTTTGACCAGTAAGCATGCTCCCCAGAGAGTTTGGGTGGCATGGAGAAGAAGAGATACAGAAAAAAGTCAGAAATACGATGTAATAAAAGATAAGACACAAAATCTCTACATTCTGCGTGCGTGGTCACAAATCAGTCACATTATCTAATCAAGTTGCGAGTTACTAAATAAGAAGATTGTGCATAGTTACCATCCGCCAGATGGTGCAGCCGAACAGGCCCTAAAGTTCAATAGAATAAAGCACTCATTGACAACACCAGAAGACTGCTCTGCTATGCACAAAACCAGAACAAAAACAAAAATAAACTCAAAAACAAATGCGGAACCTAAGACTTGAAGGTGTGGGGCACAAAGGGAAGTCATCTTAATGTTCTGAGGGTGCAAGGCTGGATTCTGGGAGCTGTATCAGATGGAACTGACAAAGTGCAATGAGGTGCAGTGAGATATAATGATGTGCAACACTTGATGATGAGATGAGATATTTGAAAAAAAGGTGTGAAGCTGTGTAAACCAGGTGTGAGGTTTGCAAATAAGGTGCAAAGCTCTAAAAACAAGATGCAATATGTGAGAATAAGTTGCAAATGTGCAAAACAAAGTTCAAGGTGAGAGAACAAGTTGCAACAGTGTGAGAACTATAACTGATGGCTGGAAAACTTTTTCTTCATAGAAGCAAAGATATATGTTTTTATACTACAAATATTGAATGATGAATAAAGTCATAATCTATTACAAGTAAGGAGGTGAATAGTGACACACAAAGAACTGAATGAAAATTTTAAACTTCTGGATAAAGAATCAAAAGAGGTTATAACCATGAAACAAGGGAAACTAAGAATGAAGAAAAATAAATATCTGAAAATAAGCAGAAAAAATTAGGAATGAAGAGAAAAGAGAAATAAATGTCTGCAAACATAGAAAGATATCACAGATATGCTGAAAATGTAAAGATGGTTAATGAAAAAGGCAAAAACATAATAGAACTTGTAGAAAAGTCTTTCTGATGTTCTGGACCTTCCTCAAAAATGATCTAAATGCTGGAATGAGCTGCAGACTCCTTTCTGAAACTTTAACAAAGTGTAAAACATGTATAGCATAGCTTTGTAACTGATCTGGATGTTGTACAAACTTTGGAATTGATAGATTGGCATGTGACCAAGAGAGATGATCCACAGTGGACCCAAATAGGTGTGAGGTTTGCCAAGTGGAAATTGACTATCTGGGATATAAAATGGGCCAGATGATCAACAATGATGAGGTGCAAAAAGTTATAAGAGGTGTGAAGCTGTTGGAACAATATAGACCAGAGAAAAGAATGATCAGAGGTTCACAGTTGTTGAATAGGTGCAAAAGCTTTTAAAATATTGAGAATGAATGTTAGGGATAAGGAAATGAGCTGGAATAAGGTCCAAAGAGCTGCAGAGTCAAGAAAACAGGTGTAAAGCTAAGAAAAAACATAGAAAGCTTGTCAAAGCTGCTGGATATGTTGTTGGAGGTGTGGAGTATTTTGAATAGTGCTTGAAAGTCTGGTCCAGTCTGGTTTTTGGCCTTGAGAGCCTCAGACCAAGACTGAGACTGAGACTGGTTTGCACATGCAGAGAGACTGCAGAAAACTGGACCAAACCAATGTAGAACAGTTTAGAGCAGTTTTGTTCAGTCTTTTGCTCTATAGACCAGTATGGACCAGTTGTGGTTCAGACCAGATAGCAACTGATTCAGACTAGTCATACAGGTGGAGGTAGAGAGCAAGAGCAAGAGTCTAATACTCTTGTTTTTGTCAAGTCAATGTAATTAGTGTCTATAGAATAAAAGGGAACTAGAGAAGCTATTGTATATACATACGATATACATGTCTTGTGTTCAAATGATTCTAGAATATCAAAACTATCAAGGGCTTTTGTGTCCCCCACATATTCTAGCCAGAGTTCACTGCAGAATCTGCTATTCCACTGGGAATGAGGGCAAACACATAGCACAAGGCCCTGCTATATTATATAGCATTAATTCTGGCAGAATTGAACAGAATCCATTTACAAAACAGAATACCCCAGAATGAACCAAAAACAGAACCTAAAACAGACTGATGTACATACAGTAGCTCAAAAACCGTCCAAATGTTTGGCACTTTCTCACTAATTGTTTAATAACTTGGGAAATAAATTATGTAAAAGTCTGAAAATATTATATGTTATAGTTTAACATGTGACTAACATATTTTTCACCAAGGTCACATGATTTTAACAAAAACTGATTAAGTAATGGAATTTACAAAATAATAAAACATTGGGACAGTTTTTTGACCCTATAAAATAATAGCTTTACATGCTTGTAGAAAGCCAAATTGCTTTGTATAAATTGTGAGAAAATTAAACAAGGTCATGTGACACTATTTGTACATATTTGAAATGTTGAATTCAAGTTCAACCATCTTCTCTTTAACCACCACATCATGAAGCCTGCAACACCTTCTCAGTACAATTCTGTCCTCAATCTTCTCGAAGAGGGCTATTCTCTTTGTCAAATAGAGTCTAAAACTGGTTTGGGAAAGTCTACTGTTGGAAGAATCAAGAGGGAAGTGGATGCCAACAAAGAAAACCCCCAAAACAACAAAGGTGGACGTCCCTCCAAGCTTACTCCCAAGGATAAACAGGTCCTTTTTGTCAAATCAAAACAGGAAAGCTGGACAATGCTGTCCAGGCAACACACTTCATCAATGATGCTATTCCCTCTCCTGTTTGTGCCCAAACAGTCAGAAATTCCCTCAAAGAAAACAACTTCCGCTCTGTTGTTAAATCAAAACGGCCCCCTCCTCAAGGCTATCCACCATCAAAAACATCTAAAATTCACCCAGAATCATGTTGGCTGGACTGTGGAGGATTGGAAAAGAGTACTCTGGTCAGATGAAACAAAAATCAACAGGATTGGCTCAGATGGAAGGGTCTATACATGGAAACCCAAGGGTGAAGCAATCTCAGATAGAACAACATCACCAACTGTCAAGCATGGAGGGGGCAACAATCTCATGATATGGGGTTGTATGGGGTGGAATGGTGTTGGAACACTCACTGAGGTTGAGGGAAGATGAATGCAGACCAATACTGTGAAATTTTGGAGCATGGGGTGGATGAAAGCTTTGACAACTTGGAGATGGCAGAGGGGAAAAGGATTTTCAGCAGGATAATGACCCCAAACACACCTCCAAAAAGCTCAAGAATGGTTTTAGCCAATGATGTTGAAGTTATGGAGTGGCCACCCCAATCCCCTGATCTCAACCTCATTGAACACCTTTGGGTTTACCTCAAAGGCAAATGAACACCTATGAGACACCACCCAAAGGAGCATTTGAATTGTGGGAGAGATTGGCAAAGGAATGGACTGAAATACCTTCAGAAACATGCCAAAGGCTTATAGAAAGCATGCCAAGAAGAATGGAGGCTGTTATCAAGGCAAAGGGAGGCCATACTAAGTACTAGATAGAGAGTCAAAAAACTGTCCCAATGTTCTATTATTTGTAAATTCCATTACTTAATCAGTTTTTATTAAAATCATGTGACCTTGGTGAAAAATATGTTAGTCACATGTTAAACTATAACATACAATATTTTTAGACTTTTACATAATTTATTTCCCAAGTTATTAAACAATTAGTGAGAAAGTGCCAAACATTCGGACGGTTTTTTGAGCTACTGTATAGTGCTCATTTTTACAATTATTATGATGTAATCACTGTATTTATACTCAATTAATTAATTTACAATGAATATTTATATGATTTTGATTAATTGGTAAGTGTTTGATGAGATACTGATCAGCTGAACATATTTTTGGACCATTAAATGGTCTGAAAATCCATCAAACTGAAGGCCAAGGAGAAAACACATCAAATATATGTGATTTTGGCATCTTGGCAACTGCCAGCATCATGGTTTCAATGCCATGTCACTCCTTTGTTGGTTCATTTCTTGCTTTTCTTTCCCCCATCCACTCTCCCCTTCCCTCCTTCTCCACCACCCAAACATCCATTTGCTCCCTCTCTGCTCCCTCCTCTCTCTATGAAACACCCACCACCACCCAGCAAGTGCAAACTGTGCCTCAGATTGTGCACTGCTGCCACTGCCACTCACCCTCTTTCCTCTCCCAATCCATGCATTTTCTGCAAGTGGAACCAGTCAAATGTCAATGAGTCAGCTACCAAACAGACAAAAACTACAGCTGGGGAAGAAGGAGCAGAAGGCAACAAGGGTGAGGACAATAACAATGCTGCAGATCACACAGAGGATGACCAGGGGGATGACCACAACCATGAAGAGGCAATTGCAATTGTGAAAGGGGGTAGAAAGGGTGCAAAGGGAAGAAACAAGAGGAAAGGGAATGGTGAAGGGTGCCAGAGGCAAAGCACCCTAAAAATGTGCATGTGCTCACTTTTTGCAAGCGTTTTCAGTGCTAACCAACCCATACCACCTCTCACAGGCATAAAACTTCAACTCAGAGATATCAGGAGGACACCGCAGAGGCTGCAAAGGGCCCCCACCCACCTCAAACTGTACACATACCCCCTCCCCTTTTTTCATTCAAAAAATATAGATATATTTATTTTTGTTCATTTTTTAGCATTGTGCAGAAGCTCAATGCAGCTGCCACCTTGGTAGCCCCTCTTGAGTGCCCTTCCTGTTCTCCCCCTCCCACTGTGTCCATGCTTCCCACCACTGCTGCTGATAGTGAGTCCCTTTCCTTTCCAAGCCTTCAGGCCTACCACCACATCAGCCCAGTACATCTTCCACCACTGTGGCTGATGTTGATTATCCTATGGGAATCTCTGATCAGAACAGTGGCACTCTCACTGCTGCTGATGGTTTGGTTGTGTTCACCACCATTGCTGCAGGCCATGTACATTGGGATGATGGCTCTTCCGCCATAGGTCCCAGTCATGGTATATATTATTATTATTATCATGTATTTAGTTCCTTAAATAATATAGATACATGGACAAAATTTGATAGATCTGAATCCACAACTAATATATTAAAGTTTTGCAGTCTGTTATAAGACAGAAGAATCTTGTCCTGATTACATATGTATTGACAAAGAATGTCAACTGTTGCAAACAGCTGTTACCAATAAAAGTTGGGATGTGCCAGACCTCTCTAAACCATTTCAAATCAAATCTAATGCCTCAAATATGCTTCAGGAGTGGTTCTCACTCAACTAGATGGAAATAGCAAAAACATTCAGGCATATTCATATCTAGGATGTTTTCTCCAACTGAAAGAAATTACAAGATCTATGACAGGGAACTGTTAGAGATAATTCAAGCATTACAAGAATAGAGACATTATATTTAAGAATCAGAACATACAACCACAGTATATTCCAGTACTTTACAGTGCCCTACTGGTACCAGTCAGAACTGGTCAGAACCACTTGGACCCAGTCAGAACCAGTCAGAACCAGTCAGAACCAGTCAGAATCCACTTAGACTCAGTCAGAACCAGTCGGAATCTGGTCAGAATTTCTCAGAATGTACTTACTCAGTGTAAAAGACAATGCTTAGTCAGCCTTACATAATAATTGCTTATATAAGCTTATAAGCTTTATGACCCACTGCTACACATTGGAGGGATTTGCTTTGCTCACCCCTCTGTGCTTTATGGCAGAGTCAACAGCTTGCTGGAGGCTGCACCCCTAGACCTCTGCTTGTTGGTACTTTGTGCCTCCTCATTAAAAATTAAATAATAGCAGTCACAGTTATAATGTCTTGGGGAGAATGAGCTTTGCTCATCCCCCTTTTATCAATACTTCACACCTCATTAAAAAATGTATAATGTTTTGGAGAGGAATGAGCTTTGCTTATTTCCCCACTTCTTATCAACACTTTATGCTTTATTAAAAATTAATAATAGCAATCACTTATATAATATCTTAGAGGAGATGAGCAGAGCTCATCTCCCCCTGCACTCTTTATATATTAAGTAATAATCAGTTACTATGGTCAATAGAAAAAACTTCTGAGTACACTATATTTTTGTTTCATACACAGTGCCATTAACTGTTTGGAGAACCACAAAAGATATAGCACCCTTGACACAGGTCTGCAGAGTTCTGAGGTAAATACACTCTCCTGAACTTGGATGAGCATAGTACATATGCCCAATTGCAAATTGTCTCTGTCTTGGAGCCCATTTGTGCTGTTTTCCCTTCTAGACAAATTTGGCAGGAAAATCCTGATAAAGAGTATTTCTGGCTTCCTCATATTGTATATTGGCTTTGAAATAAGCAGTGAGCTTGGTGTCTTTGCCTGCATTGTGATCCAAAACCTTCTGAACATTTAGTGTCTAGTCTTCATTCCATATAACTATTTGTTGATCAGGCAAATGGATCTGAAGGCAGACAGTAGGTGGATGCTCTTGATGCATGTGGAAGTGAAAAATGTGCCAAAATCCTTCACATGCAGAAACATATTGTGCATCAAGATATAGCTTGAACTCATCTTCACATCATCCAAACTCCATGATAATGTGGTCATGGCCCTTATAGACATATTTGTAGATGTATTTGATAGCCTTGATAGAAGCAATAGACTCAACATTAATATGACAGCAATATTTCCAGATAAGATAATGGCAGTAAGCAACAACCCAGCAATTATCAACCTTTTTCTACCACCAATGTTAAATTCCTTTCCAGTGTCACATCTCCTGAGATTTGCATAAAAGTTTTCATTGACAGTGGTCTGATCACAATAAGGCTTAGGAAAACATTTTGAACATTTTCCATTTACACAGCATTGAGCAGCAGTGTCACCATTGCATGGAGTATGGACCATGAATTTATTGACCAATTCAAAGAGTTCTGGCTCTTCTTCATCTGGAAATTCAGCTGAAATAAGGCTGTCAACATCTTCAGATGTGCAAAGCTTGTGATCAGGATGCTGAAAGGGTGTAAACCATTCTGAGCTTACAATTCATAGTAAGACACAGAGGCCCTTATTTTTGTGATTGTTATCTGTAATGAACTAGTACATTATACTAGTGAAGGGTAGGAGATATGCCAGACTATTAGGCTTTGAGGCTTCACTTCCTAGTGGACCAACAAGCGTAGTAGACTTTACAAAACTAACTAAAGTGTAGTGTGGCCTATCGATCAGTGCTACAAATCAAAGACTACCTTTAGTTTCCTACACAGCTATCAAAGCAAGCCTAACTGAGTGCCCAAGGCAATTGCCTGTACCTTTGATCGTGCTATTAGTCCCATGCAAGGAAGAACTTCTAAAGAAATGATCTTGGCTCTTACAAGGGGTAACACCCATCAGTCTCTTAACAAGTGATTGCCAAGTGATTTAAACCTTATTAATTAGCAAAGGCAATCACCATATTCAGGCTTCACAAAGGCTGTTCACTAAATTAGGCGATCAACCGCTCGGGATCAGACATCATTGCACCACACGGGTGATTGCCCCATGGACCGAATGTATTGGCAATTGAAATCTTGTGTACAACCCAGCATATGGCGGTCTACTAGATCCGACTATAAAAACTTGTAATTTGTAATGCAGCCAACGTGAGTGAGGGATCGCCCAGCCAGCAATTGCCACACAATACTAGGGATAACTTACCTCATGATAAGGGCACCTGCTGTTCCAGGAGGTCCTAAACCAATAGCAACTGTGCTTGGGAACCTTGGTAGAGTTTCCTAGGAAATATACCCCTAAGCAATCTAGTCCCGACATGCCTTTGCTGTGAGCCATCTGATAAAACAAGTCAGGTGATTGCTACCCAAGGAGGCACTGCCACATGGTCAACAATGTTATATTCAAATAAGCGCTGTAGCCCAGGCAAACTAGTACTTTCCACTATTATAATTGGTGCAGCAAAGGCTAGGCAGCATGCAGTCCATTTGCTTCCTTTTCTCTTAGTCTCTTTCAATTATCACAAGCCAAAGTATCTATTTAGTCTATAAAAACAGCCCTGTATCTTAGAATAGGAACCAAGTAATCTACACCCCAGATTTGATATCAGAATTTACTCTGAATAAGAATTCTAGTGTTAACACTTTGAGGACTAGTGATTTGTGTGATAAGAGATCGAACACTGCAGTTCACCTTAAGCAATTAGGCACTACCTGGTTTTGTGAGCGATTGCCATTGTTATATTCAACGTCAGGTCTATTAGACTTGATAAGCAGGCCTTTATAAGTCATCCATGGACTGCCCTGGGGATTGTTAAGTATGGGTTGGAACCCTATACGGCTAGCAATTGCTCATAGTAACTAGGAACGACTGTCAGAGAACTCTGACTGTTCAGGACGTTGCCTATAGTAAGACTGCCCTGGGGATTATTAAGTACGGGTGGGAACCCTATAAAGACTAGTGATCGCTCATAGTAACTAGGGATGACTGTCAGAGAAATCCAACTGTTTCAGGATGTTTCCTATAGTAAACTAAGGACTGTGGACTAGTGTGCCCAGTTGCTTATAGGAACTAAGGATCTACTATGTGTTAATGCGGGTGATCACTTATAGTGTTTGATAGTTTTGAGTTTGGGTTTTATAAAGAGAACTGTTAAAGTGTCCCGTATACACTCACCCCCAAAAGCAATCTCCTTGATATTGGTGATCACCCTTACTATTCCAGTGCCTTGTGTGTACTTGCCTGTAAAAGAGTTCTCTAGCTACTAGTGATCACCCAAGAGCGATTGTCTAAATCTGTACTCTGCTAAACTAGTTATTGTAATAAGCCTGACAAGCTTACCCTCCCAGATTGAACTGATCAATATAAATATTTGATTGGATGTTGTGTATTGGGCAATTACAAGGACATCCCGCACTAAACATCTCACTGTACTTAACAATCCCCAGGGCAGTCCATGGATGACTTATAAAAGCCTGCTTATCAAGTCTAATAGACCTGACGTTGAATATAACAATGGCAATCGCTCACAAAACCAGGTAGTGCCTAATTGCTTAAGGTG
Organism: Psilocybe azurescens; assembly: GCA_023853785.1. Classification (NCBI taxonomy): domain Eukaryota; kingdom Fungi; phylum Basidiomycota; class Agaricomycetes; order Agaricales; family Agrocybaceae; genus Psilocybe; species Psilocybe azurescens. Next base: position 87,328 of record JAJIRX010000773.1, on the reverse strand, counting down.
AACTGCAGTGTTCGATCTCTTATCACACAAATCACTAGTCCTCAAAGTGTTAACACTAGAATTCTTATTCAGAGTAAATTCTGATATCAAATCTGGGGTGTAGATTACTTGGTTCCTATTCTAAGATACAGGGCTGTTTTTATAGACTAAATAGATACTTTGGCTTGTGATAATTGAAAGAGACTAAGAGAAAAGGAAGCAAATGGACTGCATGCTGCCTAGCCTTTGCTGCACCAATTATAATAGTGGAAAGTACTAGTTTGCCTGGGCTACAGCGCTTATTTGAATATAACATTGTTGACCATGTGGCAGTGCCTCCTTGGGTAGCAATCACCTGACTTGTTTTATCAGATGGCTCACAGCAAAGGCATGTCGGGACTAGATTGCTTAGGCAGCCTCGATGACATGGATATGGCAGGAAGCGATGGTAGTGTCATGGATGATCCTGTTGAGCTAGTTTGCCTATCATCAGACATCGAGGGAGATGCATAGTAGTATGTAGAAGGATTGTAAATGCGAAACCGATTGTATTTACTATATCAATTTAACTACATCTGAATGTCTGGGTGTATAATCAGTGAATTTTGGCTCTGGAGCCGTGTCTGGAACACTTTAACACCCCAATTAGGGTGTTAATTTGCATAGCCACAATTTAACAGCCTAATTGGGAAGCTGTCAAAATTAACACCCCAATTCGGAAACCCATCAAAAATTAACACCCTAATTCGGAAACCCATCAAAAATTAACACCCTAATTCGGAAACCCATCAAAAATTAACACCCCAATTCGGAAATCCATCAAAATTAACACCCAAATCGGGTGACTGACCCAAAACGGCTGTTAATAATTGCTGGCCGCTGAATTATAGTCCCTTATTTAACTCTTTCATCTGTCCCTCATCCCTCACCATCCAATTACTTCTGATTGTTGATATATTGCCTAATATACTCAACATGTCTGGTGAAAGGCTCAAAAGCCAGAAAAACATAGCTGGTCAGTCTGCAGGTGGAGCAAAAGCAAATTTTGGCAAGAAAAAGCAAGATTACCTGCCAAAGGCAGGGTATTTTGCATATATGAAATTCATTAGTTGCAATCTAGTACATAAATGTAAATAACCACCATATGTAGATAAAATTTCCCAGGACTTCTACATAGCTTACACATTGGGATTTTAGATATTCAAGAGTCCTTTGTAGAGGCATAATTAGGGTTGTAAAATTTTTCAAGTATAGGTTAACTTTGAACTTTAAAAATATTTTATATGCAGAGAAGACCTGAATTGACTTTAATAGCACAAATACATGACGACCTACAAAGTTGCCTTGAATTGAGTGTGTGCAGAATTTAAAGCAGCTTTGTAGAAGAATGAATGCCCATGATTTCTCTACAAAGTACCTTTCAAGTCGAAGTACACAACAACTTTGTAGGTTGTCACAGATTTGTAATCTTAAGAACAATTCAGGCTTCCCCACATATAAAATACTTTCCAAAGTTCAAAGTTGATTTATAATTGAAATTTTTACAACCCTTTACAAAGGGCACCTGAATATTAAAGGTTCTGATGTGCCACTTGACTGGCAATTTTTAATAAAATAGCAAAATACCAAGCCATATTACAATTCCTTTGGCAGGTAATAGCAGACAAAGTCCGCTCTTTCAAGTAATAATTCTCAACCTGTTGATGTGGGGCAAAGTATGTTACTTTGGAAAATCAATTTTTACAAACCCCGAGAACATTTAGCTGCATATTACAAGATTTGGAGTGAGAACTGTCAAGAGAAGCAAACAATTTTACCAAGTCAGCCACAGAGAAAACCACATGAGAAATGAGTGCAGTCAGATAATCATGTTTCATGTGTCCTTCCTACAGCAAAAAGACACTAGCCAGGAGTCATGACTTCTCATACTATGCAGGTTGAAAGTACCTCAATTTCTACAGGAATATTTGTCACTCAAGATGTGCCAATGCCAATGCAAAGTGCAGAGGCATCTTCATTGTCAACATTTATTGTCCAAGATACAGTAACATTGAGTATATGTAGATGCACCTTCATCTGAATTGATATCCCAGGATGTGACAATGCAGGACCCAGAGGCATCAACATCTGGACTATATTCTATGCCAGGACCATCAGGTGATATAAACCTGAGTCAATCTTTTACTCCTGGTCCACTCTATGCAATTTGGAGTGATGAGAAAAAATGCAGATGCATGGTGTGTATTGCTGCTGGCCTTAAAGGAACAAACTGTAAAGGAAAGAATAACCACAAATGTTGTGAATTTGTAGCTAAAGCTTGAGGCATGTTTACGGATTTAATTAATATGTTATTGCCTGACAAAAATTGATAGATATGAATGTAGACTGTCTAATAGATGTAAAGGTTCCTCTCTAAAAAAAAAATCAAGGCTGTACAATTAGTTGTTAATAAAATAAGAATTTTAGAATGATTTTCTGCAAGTTTATAATGTTTGCAATGATCAGAAATTGAACTTGTGGCATTCCTGATTTAGAAGGCAAAAAGCGCACACAAACCATTTATAATTCTACATATTCATAACCCCATGGTTTTGAAAAACATCCAAATCTGGACTGTTCCAGACATGACACCAGAGCCGAAATTTTTACGAAACGTCTAAAAATCTCTAGTACACTCTGAAATCTGATATGTTCTGACTCGGCATAAAACCAGCAACTGGACATGGTTCCATGCTCAAGATATGGCGCTCTAATAAAGTTATGGTACATATAACTTTGGGACCGTCATTATGTCGCCACACATATTCTGAAGGACTGATTCCGTCTGGAGGGTTTGGCTTTAGACCATCCAGACGGATGAACATTTGCTGATGCTGTGGCATGATCGGTGGGCTTTTCTCTTGTACCACACGCCGATTGTAGTGGTCCTATGCTCCCTCGCCTATGAGCCCCGTCATTGAGGTATGCTAATAGGATTGACGGCCGGTCCAACGAAAGCGGAATCACTCCCAGAACTAGAGGGCCGGGTAGGCTCTTAGAAAACATGCCGCGGCGTAGCTTCAGTCAGGCCATTAACTTCGTTTTTTCTCATCGTAATGTTATTCACGACGCTGCACAATTCCAACAGCCTAATATAAAGTATAATAATACAGAGCTACAGTATTAAGAGTAGACGAAAAGACATGAACAACACAAATTGCTATACGAGTTTCGCAATGGCATCACACGCCAGCCAGACCGTATATGCTTGAAAACAAAAATAAAAGTAAAGATAGTAGGGTGACGACGGAGAACCGAGCTTGAAAAAAGCCTCTCCAATTTCAACACACCTCCATCTCCGCTCTGGACTTGATATCACGGTCATCTATCGTCGAGGGCTCTCGCCCAGTGGACGTAGTGCCTGCGCTGGCGCTATCCGATCTGGACATCTTCGTTTCGTCGACTATGATTCTCAACTAAAAAAAATTAATCCATCAGCAATCAGCGTCGCTGCGCTTCGGTGACCTTGTGTGATACAAGGCGGGCGAAGGATGTGGGACGCACGGAGGGTGTGTTGTTGCTTGCGAGGCCGAAGGTGTTGTTCGGGAACATGATCGGGACGTTGCGGTCATGCGAGTTTTGCGCGCGATGGCCTGTCGGATGGAGTGTCTTACGTGCGTTGAGGCTGGGGTGGTCGAAAATAAATATGAGGAGTGGTGGATAATGAGAAGATTCGCCGACTTACGTTGCGAGAAACGAGTTGGCGTAGACTAGGCATGCAGACTTGGTAAGAGAGTGAAACAGCGTGGAGAAAAGGACGCATACATTTGCTGATGACGAAGTGGATTCCCATAAAAATCAGGTTCTTGTGCATGGTCAGCCACTGTTACACGGTTTCGTGTTAGCGCGCGGTTAAGGCGTTGGGTTTATATGATTGGGACTCACGCAGATGAGCGATATCACCGTCGCAGCGCTGATCCAACAATGTCCCTCAATTAATTTACCATCACCACAAAGAGCGACGATGACATACCAAGTTATAGATCCGTTCTCGAATGTGTACAGCATGAGCGAGTCCAGGACATGATTCAAGCTACATTGATGTCAATTTAATTAGCAGCGATCCAAGTTGCTACCAGGATCCCTCTACTGTGCGTACCTCGAGTTTTTTCTTATGTTTCTTGTGCAAAAGATAACACAGCGAAACCGTAATGAGCACGTCGAGAAGCGAGGATATAGCGAGGCCTAAGGAGAAGGACCACTACGAAATGAAATGGAACGAGACAAAGCGAGGTGAAGGTGGGTAAATGGACGCAGATACGATGATGTGCGCACCGTATACAGCTTAATGAAGACCTTGAAGCTGCGCAGGTTGATCCTGGTAAAGCAAAGCGGTGAGCATCAAAGCAAAGCGGTTGGGCAGGTGCTACAGAGAGACGGACGGACGGACGTACATTTTGGCGGTGGTGACTGTTGGGCGTCGACGACGAGCAAGAATCGGAATCGGGAAGGGGCAAAAGAAACAGATTAGGGCGCTGACTTTTAAGATGAGACGACGATGGCGGTTAGCACTTACGACATGCAAAGCCTACACGAGCGAGAAGGGTTTTGGTGGTTAGTCCAATTCAGATTTTATTCGCGACGCATGATCCATCGGGGGTCAATGTGAGAGCGGCGACTTACTGAGACGTGCACATGCGAGGAAACCCTGTAGCAAGTAGTGAGCGATCAAGTACCCGGGACATACCATTTATTAAATATTGAAGGGTAGGCTTACGAGGGGTATGGCGAGGATGTAGTTATTGTTGCTCACTGTAATACATTAATCTGTCAGATACAGCGATGGGCGACTAGGACGTAAGGAGCTTACGTTTGAAGATCCGGTGGACGAAGAACCTGAAGGGGAGTGTCAGCGACGTTGCTTTGCAGATGGGTACTGGGAGAGGGTACTTGCAGATGGACGAGGAACGTTAGCACTGCCTACATGGAGAGTCAGGATGTCTGAGTTTTTAAATGGATAAAGGACGTACCGTAAATGCGATCGTGATCTGAAGGGTCAAATACAACCGTCAGCCAGCTGAATCGTGTATATCGAGAGTTTTGGGGTGGGAGGATACTTACCGCTAATGACCTGAAGTACCAGAAGCGAAAGCAAGGATAACGTGTTTAAGTATAGGAACCAGCACAAGCTGTGGAAGAACGGAAAGGGGGAGGGGAATAGCACGTACCAAGGGATGTAGTCGATCCGCGCCGTGTCCCCGAAATGCGCGATGAGATGGTCCCATAGCGCAGTTGTGATGAAGATCGTGTGGCAGAAGTCGAGGAACCTAGGTGAAGGCGTCGTGATTCGTTAATTACTGGTATATTTTTGTACCGCTGCAGGTGACGGTGAAGTGCGGGATGGCCGCTGGCTTACCATATGAGAGCAACCTGAGTAGTAGAGATAATTGATCATCATCGGCATTAGCGGAAGTGTGTCGACTCTAAAGATAAAAGGTACGTACGAGACTGCGGAGCATGCGCGGGTCTTTGGTGTAGTATTTGAAGTAGGAGAATGCCTGCGAGGTGACCATGCCCGAGAACCTGTTCGTCGTGTTATTTCATTCGAGTAAGCGTTGGTTTCAGCGGAATGAAGTAAGATAGGACTCGGCGTCTAAGGGGTAGGGAAAGGGGTGGAGATAGAATTGGAGTTGAAGTTGTAATTGTAATTGTAATTGTAATTGGGATGGTGAAGAAAATAAAAGAAAATAAAAGAAGGGAGATGAACCTACACTGCGGCGACGATCCCGCCGATCATGAGGGCTCCGAATGTGCGCCCGATGTCGACCATCGTTGCTAGCTGGTGGCTGGCGTGATGGAGCTGGGCAGTGATCTATATAGACGACAGGAAGCACGAGGAGTATTTGACGGGCCCAGGCAAGAGGGGGGAAGGGGAGGGAGGGCCTGGCAGGGGATTAAATTAGCTCGTTCGTTCCGTTTATTTATGAGTTCGTTTACTTAATTTGAGTGAGCCTCCGACGGTTCGGAGAGGGGATGCGACCCTGGATGGGGCGCTGGGTGTGAAGTAAGTGAGTGACATAACAAACCAAAACGCTCAGGCTCGGAAGGGGGTTAGTTATTTTGAGGGTGTAAGCCCTAGGAATAGTGCTAGCGATAGCCAGGGTTCGCATCAGGTTAGCTGGGTGTTTTGGGATGTGGCTATGATTATGATTGGAACAGCTTGATTGTTAGACAAAGGAATACTTAGAGAGTTTATTCAAGCGTACAAATGCGATGCGTGTGAGGACGGTGTGCATTGATAGAATAGAATTGCGATTTCGATTGGCGAAGGGGAGAAGTGGAGAGGAATTGATCATGAGCGTGATTGGCGCTTGAGATGGGCTCGCGATTGGGAAGGTGTATGGGGAACTAGATGATGATCAGTGGCACGAGTCTAAATCCACAGACACCTGATCACTGGGAAGAGCCATTATTGGAGAGGCCAGGAACAAACGCTCCCGAACTGTCAGCGTATAACGTACAGACATACTTTTGTAGAAAGAAAGTGTGTTTTATGTGCTTATAATAAGTGCGTTGGGGAGCCGATATCGCGATGCCGGGCATGAACGGATTAGATTGGGGTCGAAGCTGTCAATGGAGTCTACCTCGTTTCGGTTTCACGACAAAAGATTGACGGTGCTTTTGCTTTTTTTTTTCGGTGTCAAGCGCACAGCCAGTGCGGACTTTGTGTTTTGGCGACTTAGACATTGTGCGTCTGCGAAAAAAGTAAAACTCTCGCATAGAATTCTCGTACGTGGATGTTTACGTACGGGCGGCCAGAGGGAAAGGGTGGGGTAGAGAAATGAAGGGGCGTTCGTCGAAAATGACATTCAAAATTCCGAATGACGAGAGGTCCGAGGGGAGGGTCCGAGTCGGACTGTTCTCTGTCGAGTATGGGGATGGAATGGACAGCTGCTAGGCCACGAGGCGTGGTCCCGATAAGTTGTGTGGGTATGATATGGTACAGCACGTATTTAGTGCGATGCGGGGGATGGAATTTGATCCAGGATACACACGGCGACACAAAGAATAAGGTTGACACAGACGGACGGGTGCCGAAGGCGAGGCGAGATGGATGCAGTGACGTTGACAGCGCGAGAACTTGAAAATGTTAGCGAATTTGTTTAATTTGGCATGACGCGGACACTTTGTTATCGAGGTACCTTCCTTGATAAACGGAGGATGATAGCAGGAGTGGAAAATAGCCTAATCATTCGGTGTAGTACAACACAGGGAACAACAGAATAAGTAAGGCGACGAGCAAGTACTTCAGTCGGTTTCAGGTTGAATAGCAAATGAATGCAACTAGCCGCTTGCGATGGGTTGGACAGTTGGAAGCAGGTCCAGGCTGTTCGAAGAGAATAGACGATAGATATAGCAGAAGAGCACCAGCAACAGTGAAGATAAGATTCCAAAGACAGACTGATCATGTCATCATGCGTGCTGGCGTTATCGTGGGAGAGGCACATGGTTGAGGCCAGGGTTCAATTTGTCGCGTACCGTCACTTGCGTGACAAGTCACATTCTTCACCTTCGCCCCAACCACTCACATTGTGATGAGCGTACGTCCTCTCCTCCAAATCCCTTCAGATTCTCACAAAACATGGCTGCACACAGACATTCACCGTCGGAGAAGAAGACATCCTAAGCGACGTGGTACCCAGCAATATCGTGTCGCGACAGGTACGGCTGCTTGCTCTACTTCTCGCTTTAATTGCAACAACACGCCTAACCCTTCTTTGTCTTTTCTTCTTTTCCAGCCTAGCCAGGGCGCGGATGTCGAGAGCGAATACGACGAAAATGAAGCTCCAGAGGAAGACGAGCTGATGAGCGAGGACGATGTGGTGCGTGGTTCCGTCCCTTGTATCTTATTTCCCACAACAAACGCCCATTCTGACCACGCATACATGCATCCTCACAGGCCGCCGACGCTGCGGCGAACGCCCGCGCGAAAAAGGAAGCCACGGCCAACAAACAGATGAAGCGGCAGAAGCGAAAGGCGGAGGAGGGCCAGCTGCAGATAAAGAGGCAGGAGATGGACAAAGCAAAGGCGCGTATCCAGGTCCTTTGTGCCTACCTTTCTTATCATTGACCTGACCTCCGCGTTCTTTATAGATTGCAGACGCGGTCAAGCGCTACTCGTACCTCCTCGGCCAGACGGAACTGTTCAAGCACTTCGTCGATATCAAGGTAAAGCCTCGCGTGCCTATCGTTCGTCGTTTCCTATTTTACTCATTCCCTGCAGAGAGCCTCTGATCCCGAATATGCCGCCATGATGGACGCCGAACCAAAACCCAAAGGCCGCGGCCGCAAAAAAACAGGTGTACGTATTCATCGGTCGTCATCGTGGATATGACGTGTCTAATTTTTCCTCCCTCCATGCAGCGACAGCAACGCCAGACATCGCAAATCCGAGAAGGAGGAAGACGAGGAGCTGCTCAAAGACGGAGAAGCTGGTCTGAGTGGAGATGACCAGCCGTATGTGTTCGAGTCATCACCGAGCTGTGAGTGCCCTACACACCGTCCTTGTTTGTCGGTCCTAATTGCGCGCATGCAGTCATCAACGGCGAGATGAGAGCATACCAGCTGCAAGGTCTGAACTGGATGGTCTCTCTGCACCACAACGGGTTGAACGGTATCCTCGCCGACGAGATGGTACGCGTCATCGCTCTCCTTCCTATCATCATCATCGCATACTGACCAACCTGCTTAGGGCCTCGGCAAAACGCTGCAAACCATCTCCTTCCTCGCATACCTCAAGCACTACCGCGACATCGCCGGACCGCACCTCGTCGTCGTGCCCAAATCGACCCTGCAGAACTGGCAGCGCGAGTTCAACCACTGGGCGCCGTCCTTCAACGTCATCGTCCTGACGGGCTCGAAGGACGAGCGCGCGGAGATCATCGCGAACCGGCTCATCCCGCAGGACTTCGAGGTCTGCGTCACGTCGTACGAGATCTGCCTCATCGAGCAGTCCGCGCTGAAGAAGTTCTCGTTCGAGTACATCGTGATCGACGAGGCGCACCGCATCAAGAACGTCGACTCGATGCTCTCGCAGATCGTGCGCGCGTTCATGAGCCGGGGGCGGCTGCTCATCACGGGCACGCCGCTGCAGAACAACCTCAAGGAGCTGTTCTCGCTGTTGAATTTTATATGCCCGGAGATCTTCGTGGAGTATAAGGACCTGGACAGCTTTTTGCATAAGGATGCAAAGGAGGGGGATGGCGTTGACGAGGAGGAGGCGAGCCGCAAGGTTGTGGAGGCGCTGCATAAGATTTTGAGGCCGTTTTTGTTGCGGAGGGTCAAGGCGGATGTGGAGAAGAGCTTGTTGCCTAGTACGTGGTCTCCTTTTTTTCTTTAGTTTTCTTTTTGTATTTTGGCGAAGTCGACGCTCATTGTTCGTTTTAGAGAAGGAAGTGAATATTTATGTTGGGCTTTCAGAGATGCAGAGGAAGTGGTATCGCTCGGTGTTGGAGAAGGATATCGATGCCGTCAACGGCTTGACGGGGAAGAAAGAGGGCAAGACGCGGTTGATGAACATGGTCATGCAGGTTCGTTCCCTACCCCACCACGCCACGCTTTCCTCGCCTTCATTCATTCTCATTAACATCTCACTGACTTCTCACTTCTCACTTTCCCTCTTCCCCTCCTTCCCTCTCCCTACACCCACATCTGCACCCACAGCTCAGGAAAGTGACATGCCACCCGTACCTCTTCGACGGAGCGGAACCCGGGCCGCCATACACGACTGACGAGCACCTCATCCAGAACTCGGGCAAGATGATCATCCTCGACAAGCTCCTCGCGAGCATGAAGGCCAAGGGCTCGCGGGTGCTCATTTTCAGCCAGATGAGCCGTGTGTTGGATATTTTGGAGGATTATTGTTTGTTTAGAGGGTATAGTACGTCCCTCTCTCTCGGTTTCTGTGCAGAGACGACGATGCTCATGAATTAATCCAAACCCCAGAATACTGCCGCATCGACGGCGGAACCGCGCACGAAGACCGCATCACCGCCATCGACGAGTACAACAAACCCAACTCGGACAAATTCATCTTCCTCCTCACCACGCGCGCCGGCGGGCTGGGCATCAACCTCACAACCGCGGACATCGTCGTACTGTACGACTCGGACTGGAACCCGCAGGCCGACCTGCAGGCGATGGACCGCGCGCACCGCATCGGGCAGACCAAGCAGGTGTACGTGTTCCGGTTCATCACGGAGGGCAGCGTCGAGGAGCGCATGCTGGAGCGCGCGGCGCAGAAGTTGCGGCTGGATCAGCTGGTTATTCAGCAGGGGCGCACGCAGCAGGCGAAGGCGGCGGCGAATAAGGAGGAGCTGTTGGAGATGATCACGCATGGCGCGGAGAAGATCATCAATGCTTCCGAAGAGTATGTTGTCGTTTTTTTTTTTTTCGACTTTCGAGATTTCTTCGCTGCTGATTTGTGCTGGCTTTGTCTTGTGCAGGCTTATGGTCAATGAGGATATTGATGCGATCATCCAGCGCGGAGAGGAGCGCACGATAGAGCTGAACAGTAAATATGAGGGGCTTAACCTTGAGGACCTCAATAACTTCAAGTCGGACGCGTCCGTCCAGCAATGGGAGGGCGAGGATTTCCGTGCAGGGGTGCGTGCCGTTTTCGTCTATATTTCTATTTTTATCTCCATCAGACTTAATGGCTGACGGAGCTTGCTATCGCACAGAAAAAACTCTGAACTTCAACATCCTGTCGCTGTCGAAGAGAGAAAGGAAGAGTAATTACTCGGTGGATAATTATTTCAAGGATACGTTGCGCGCGGGGCCGTCGAAGATTGAGAAGGCGCCCAAGATCCCTCGTGCGCCCAAGCAGATCGCCATGTTCGTGTCTTTTGTCTTTCCGACATCTAGACGCACGTACTTTTTACTGATATTTATTATTTGTGGATGTTCAGCCAGGACTTCCAGTTCTTCCCTGATGAGCTGGCTGTGCTGCAAGAGCGCGAGATGGCGGCTCATAAGGTGAGATTCTTCTCTTTCGTTCATGCTAGCTAGTCAGCCTATTGATCGACAATGTATGTTATGATAGCGACTTAATGGGATCCCCGCTGTTGCGCGCGAGCCCGCCGGACCTGAAGATACGCCGGAGATTCTGGAGGCGGAACGACAGGCTGCACAGGAGTTCATCGACGAAGCGGAGCCTCTCGACGACGACGACCTGGAGAGAAAGGAGGAGTATATCAGGCAGGGCTTCTCTGATTGGAGTCGCCGTGACTTCCAGCAGCTCATTCGCGCAATGGAGACTCATGGGTGGTATGGTGGTTTTATTCTCGTTAATTGGGTTGATGTGCTGACGTTTGGGTGTGTGAAGGGGCACCGATTCGACGTTGCTTGCGTCTGAGATTCAGGACAAGACGCCTGAGGATGTCGAGAAGTACTTGAAAGTGTTCAACAAGAAATGCAAAACGCTCGCAGGTACGATCCAATTCATCTATTCTCCTGACACTTCGCAATTTTTTCCTGTTAACTAACATTTCGAAATCGATTCGTAGAATACCCGCGGATTAAAACTCGCATAGAAGAGGGCGAAGCCAAGCGAAACAAACGCGAGAATCTAGAAATGCTCCTCGCCAAAAGATCTCCTCGGTGCGCTACCCGATGCAAGAGCTCGAGCTGAACTACCCTACGACCAAAGGAAAAGTGTACAGCGAAGAGGAGGACCGGTATCTCCTCTGCCGGCTGTTCCACTACGGGATGCAGGCGGACGATGTGTATGAGCGGATCAAGAAGGATATCACCGAGTTCCCGGTGTTTAGGTTCGATTGGTTCTTCAAGAGCAGGTCCCCTCAGGAGCTGCAGAGGAGGTGTAATACGCTGCTGGGGATGATTGAGAAGGAGGAGGAGACGAGGATGTCGGAGGAGGCCAAGTTGAAGCCTACGAAGGGCAAGGTGCGTTTCTTTTTTCTTCCTGTGTTAAAAAATGCTCATTCATTCCTGTAGAAACGGGGCATTGAAGAAGTGCAAAAGGTCGAAAAACAGGAGTCACGGCCTGCTACGCCTGTCGAGTCGGCTTCGGCGAAGAGGTCGACGAAAAAGAAAAAAGACATGAACGTCGTCGTGTCGTTGTCGTCGTCTTTCCCGTTCCTCTGTCTCTCTTTTTTGTTTGTTATAATAGAATTATTACTTCCTATTGCTCCTAGGTCCCGATTCCGATCTCTCTTCCATTTCTTGTGCTTGTTTCTGGTCACCGTAATACATATTCTTCATTTTACACTTCCGGTAGTGTGCGTTTCTATCGTGGGCGGTGTATTCAATGCTTGTATGTATTGAGTTTCATTAATTGTAAAGGTCCGATTAATATATGGCTTAGACATGTTGGTTTCAGTCGAAGCGATTGGAGTAAACTTATCATCGGTATGAAATAAATTCATTTGAGCGGTCTTCAACGGGGTGTGGATTGTGGCGGGGCGCTAATCACGCTATTAGGGTACCTGGTATTATTAGCGCATTAATTAAGCTCCGGTGTCAATCGCAATTGATTCTTTTCATTGTGCCAATGCGGAGTGGATTGTAATTATATTATCGTTCGTCCGGCTATACTCTAAGAAGGATAGTAAATACTGCTAGTAGTACAACAGCGATTACGAGAGCCGGTGATTTTATAGATCGTCGTATTGAATACTTTGTTCGACGTTGACTTGGAGCTGTAGGTGCCAATGAAAGAAGGGATGGAATATTAAAAATAGTTAGAAATGGTGCCGTCAAAGTCGGAAAAATAAAGGACAAAGACAAAAACGAATGGGGTGTATGATGGCGTATGAGGATTGGGAAGGTACTAAGGAGTGACGAGACTAACCACATGCCCTTTTGAATCAATCTTTCCGTCAAAAGGTATCGAGCCCGATGTGACGACGAGCTGTAATGTTATAATGTATGTATGGCAATGTATGAACGAAGAAATGAAGCCATCATATGAAATCGAAATCGAATCGAATTAAAATTAGGACGGGTAGGAAGGGTAAGATGGGGAGGAAGAGGACACATCGGTCACGTTGGTTTTAGTCAGAGCCTGCGCGTTATTGGGTGTGTTGGCAACGTTGCGTACCGCAAAATGGTCATCGTTTCCGGAGGCAGAGAGGCTGCCGCGGCGGCGACGAGTGTCGAGGACGTGGTGTACATTCCCGGGACTTTCCCCTCCGATACCACGACCTTCTTTGGAGCGGTGAGAGCGTGCACGTCGGATCGTTTCGCGCATGTTTAATCTATTGTTTGTGCGTTAGTGGTAGTCCAAGGTACGAGGAGCGTGACACATAGTGCATAAGGGATTGGGATGGATGGGCGCTGGACTTACGTGACGAGTAAGGAGTTTGCGTAGACTAGAAAAGTAAGTGGTCAGCTGTGCTCCTCAAAAACAGGAAACGGAAAGGCTGTGTTTTTAGCGCCCGATTTGGACTTACATTTACCGATGACAAAATGAAGGCCCATAAAGATAAGATTAGTGGGCATCGTCAGCCACTGAAATGTCGTTAAGATAAGCAAAAACGAGATTAGTTAGGGGTTCGTGCATGATGTGGACCGCGACAAAAGAGCCAGGGACGTACACAAATCATGGAAATAACGGTTCCAGCGCTGTGTGTTTGGGTGAATTGTATCAATTAAACCAACTTCGTGTTGCGTATTGGGCACGTTGAATAAATGAGCAAACGTACCATGTAAGTAAACCAGTTTCGAAGGCGTATTTGATCAGAGAGTCAATGACCGCATTCAGGCTGGTGATCCATGTCAGAGGATTGAATCGGAATGAAAGGATGTAGACATACTTTGCGGCCCCCGTTCTGCTAAGATGCAGAAGCATGAAGAGAGATCCTGTTATGAATATGTCGACGGCCGTCGAGAGCGCTAGTCCTGTTGTGAATATCCACTGTACCACATGGACAACGGATAGCGCGTTTCAACGTAAGATTGATAGTGTTCTAGTCTAGATGATGTACGATATGGAAAATGAAATGCGTACCTTGATTTCATCTCTGAAACGCGAAAAGGTGCCGTAGTGGAGCCTGCATGAGTTGAAAGGTTGAAAGTTGAAGGAGAAATGGACAAAGAGACGTCAGCATTCGGAGTTTGAAGCTTGGGGAGATCATGGTACAAGAGCGGGGTGGATATATGACTGAAGGTTGAAGTCTGAAGAGCTCGAGAGCTCTCGAGACTTGACACGGGATAAAAATAGACGGAATGGTCTGGAGGTGGTGGGAGTGGAGTTGGAGGCTTACGTACATTTCAGCGGTCGTGACTATTATAAATGTTGTTCAGTTGACATGATTCGAGAAAATAAGGAAGAAAAGAAGTTAAAAACATGCAATTCGGCACGTCAGTTTCGAGAGGTTCTTTTCTCGTCACTGCCCGCGGATCACCTGCCGCAGACTTTGGAGAAGAAAATGGCTGTGTTTTTTACTCACTGGATGCGGAGACTGCAAATAAAAGAGACAAAAAAACATGTCAATGTCAATGTCAAGGTCGGTGATAAAGAAAGTGTGGTTGTGCTGGGAGCTTATTCTCGGTTTTTGGCTTTGCCAAGAGGAAGGAGAGAAGGTTGTGTGAATCGAAACATGAGAGGGAAGGAGAGAAAGAAGAGGGTGAAAGAAGAGAGGCTGACCTAGGCGTAGCACGGCAAGTGCCACCTGTTTTTTTTTTTAATTCGAATTTAGAATTTGAGGAGGGGGAGAATGGATAATCAAGCAAAAATTAAGTCAGATAGAGTTCAACTTCACTCAAGAGATAAGTAAAGAGCGAAAGGAAAAGAGAAGGGTGAGGGTCCAGGCCCATGTGGTGCTTTGCAACTCAGGGACGATTTATCATGTATTTATGTTGTGTAGTGGGGCGGAATGGAGTGGGGTCTCGAGGTATCTCGACCTTCAAAAGAAAGGAAAGGCTTACAATGGGTGTTGTAAGGAGATAGTTCCGTTTGCTCACTGCTCTCCCAGCGAGTCGCGTGGTTTAGTGATCAGTCGGTCATTCGGTAAGCGACGGCATGATCAGCGGGTAGATGGTGGCGTTCGGTGGGGCGGAGAGGGCAGAGATAAAGATAAATGACACAATGCGATTGGGGATATGTCAGGCGGGGTAGAGAAAGAAGCGGTGTGCTCGAGGTTGAGTGTGCGTTGTTGAAGGAAAGGAGGGTGAGGACCAACTTACGCATGAAGATGCGGTGGGCAAAGAAACTAAGGCGAGTTGATGTGAGTCGGGTGTGTTGGTAAGGTGAGGTCATCGTAACTTACATGTGGACCATGAATGTTAGGATTGCCTGGAGAGTTGACATGGTGAGATGGCATATCGAAATGTGGGAATGGGAATGAGAAGGATATATGATATGGTGATACCAACGAAGAATGAGGAATAGATGAAATATAGTGGCAAGGGTGTACGCACCGTCATCACTATGGTGAGCTGTGAATTTTCGAGAGGGGAATGAAGAATTAGGGAGTTGGGTTGGAAATGGGATGTGGAGACGAACCGCGATGTCCCTATTATTTACGCTTATGTAGTCAACGCGGGGATCCGTTTAAAGTTAATGTACGTACCAGTGTATCATATCTATATGGATGGGCTGCGCATAATGCTCTATGAGGTAACTCCAGAGGGCGGACCAAATGAACGCAGTGTGGGATGTGTCGAGTAGCCTTTATATTGGAGCTAAACTTAGCAGGGGAAAAGGGATGGATGGGCGTATAGAGCGTACCATACTACTAAGACCTGCCGGAGTGCACATCGTAGATGTATGAGCGGGAGATATGTTAGTAGGCGTCATGATCACGGAATCAGCATGGGGCACGTACGAGGGATTTTATTTGGGTTGTGTCTGATGGGTAGAGCTTGAAGTAGATGATCACTTGGACGAGGACGATGCCTGAGAGCCTGGAATGGAACGGAACGCATCCTTCGGCTTGAACCACGGAAGACGAGATGAACTGTACACCAACTTACAATGAGGCGTATAATCCACCGAGGAGGATGGCTCCGAATGTTTTGGGGACGTCAATCGTGGCCATTGATGCGGACTTGAAGTTAGCACGCTGGATTAACGGTTCACGGGTCTTAGGGGATGGAGACACGAAAGAGAGCGCGTTTCTGTAAACCGCCGGTCTATATGTACTGAACTCTATTTAGGTCAAAGTTCCTGCTCCACTTACGTTCTCTTGCTTATTTCCTATGGGAAGGGACATAAGCGAGCGAACAAGCGAGTTAGAGGAGCCTTGTCCGAACACGATCGGGGGTAAAAAGAGTAGGTATGGATACAAGACCAAGATAATTACATAACTAGTTTGCCGGGTCTCTACTTTCCGCAACCCTCTCCTATGGGCTGTGTGCAATTGTGCGAGCAAACAAAAAGTCAAATCATAACTTATATGGTCTAGTCTGGTTTTGGAGGCTGGAGTCGGACGGTGGACAGACGGGTGGGCATTGGGCGGGTTTACTGATTCGAGGGCATGTTACTCAGTACATATGTTTAATGATTGTGACTTATATCCGGGGATGGAGCAGTGTGTAGACAAATTATATGGAGGCGAAGGTGAAGGCAGTGCACCATTTTTCTGTGCGAATTTTTTGCCTCGTGATGGATAATTGATTAAACGGTGTATTTTTAGAATTTTTTTGCGGGGTACATAGATCAGGACTGCAGCACCCGATTGAAATGAAAAGAGAACGAAGGAGAACGGGACAGTGCGGCTTCGGTCATAATGGAATGACTGTGAAGCAGGGTTTGATGGATGGTGAAGGACCAGAATGAAGACTGGTCTACGTTGATTTCTGTAGTCTTATTATGTTTCATGTTAGCATGCGCGGGCCTCGCCAACGAGGATATGAGATATCATGGAAAAAGAATGTACAGTCGAATCGGTGTCATTGCACATACCCGTCGGTGGACAGCCCAACCTGTGAGCCACAACAGGCAGGTTTTGGATTTGACGAAGGTACGTTAAAAATAGGTTCTAAAATCCAACACAACAGGGCTTCAAATTTCAATGAAATGTACTTACGTAGATTACCAGATCATTTTTGCAAGTAGCGTATTCCTCTCTCAAAGTCTTTTTATTGCTGATTCCTCAAGTGGTTCAAGTATTCGGTTGTAATAGAATCATCTACGTTGCAAGGACTGGTTAGGCTGGGATAAGTTACCTTGCTTGCAAGGTGTCTCTGCACCCCCACAATTCAAGGTCTTTGTAGCACTGGCAAACGCCGATTAATCATGCACGTGAAATTATAAAAATTAGTATGTAATCCAGCAAGCAAGGTTTGTTTCAGCGTGTTTTGCGTTGCTATAATCATGCAGATGTGAGCGAGAATCAAAGAAAATGTGGACAAAGTATATACAAGGACGCAGGCTCAACGGAGGACACCAATCATGATGATTCATGATGGTAGCTGGAGACTACGTAACCGTTAGAGCGATCAGCGTCCTTCATTAAGTATATAACACTAGACCAGACATCCAACTGACGTGATGCATTGATGTCTATTTACAATGGGTACCGACGTCCGGGTAAGACGGATGATATTGAAATGCTAGTCGGATCACGGCGGACGTGCAATGTTATTCCAGCAGTAAGACTCAGTGCGCTAGTAGCAGTGGGCAGACAGAGGCCAGATCATCACTAAAGGTGTTACATAATACAAATATATTTGATTCAGAACTGGCAGCTCCTGAGCCGTACGATATGTACTTTCAGGGAAAGGTGGATTAAATCATCTGAAATATCTATGCTTTCGTGCTGACCTTATGCGCCATACCCAGCATCGAAAGGTAGGCCGAGCGCGCGAGCCTCTCTTTCCAATTGTCTGTGCCACCTCAATCAAGTGAAATCCCGATCATTTTTCAATTACAAGTTGGTCCCCTTGGGTCAGCACAAACACAAGCATAAAAGAACGCTTCGCTATGCCAGTGCCTGGCATGCTCTAACGATGAGTTGTACTCGCCGCTCACCGCTTTCAAAGTTCTCACGGGGTGACCATCAAAAAGCCAGCGGATCACGTGGACTTAGACATTTTGGCATCGGCAGTAGAGAGGGGAGCAAGCTCCCCAATGACACCGAGGGTGCGAGCATTCAATACGTTTCCTGTGAGTAGAAAAGCCATGTAAATGTCGGGATGGGATAAAATCTGAGACGCTGAGTCCAGACGGGCGCTTTCATTATCGATGCCTCTGAATGGAGTTACTACGAACTAGGGCATCTGTTTGTTGATAACTTCTCATTGATATACTCTAGTCGTCTGGGATTCTTAATACAACGTACAACCGTGACGGTCTACTACATCATACATAAAAGTAAGGACCTTTCTCGACCATTCTTCAGATCCTCTTTCTTTAGATCCATTATGAGAATCACCGTGTCGCGTACTTGAGGTAGAAGAAGTATCAGAGCCAGTGTTTGTCCGAAAGTCCAGACATGTGTTTGCGTCTCTAGGCCATTCCTCCACAGAGTCAGCTCCGTCTGAACCAAACTAAGTGACCAGACTGTAACACCACATACAACACCGACTACAATGAAGTTAACTAAGATCTGGTAAATGATATAAATGGAATAAGAAGAGTAGAGTCGACTTGCCAAACCAAAGACGAAGCAACAGGCTCATGATTCCCCCTTTCTTCAGCTTATCGTAGTTAAAGCCTACGGAGATCGTCTCTCGTAAACGCCACCACACGTACAAGCAGATGCTCAATTCAACGGAATAGACAATTAAGGAAAATACTCGCAGGCCCACATTTGAGGGGGGCTATTTCAAAGTTGAATAAAGGGAAAATTGTGGGGCATATTCCCGGAAGAGGGCGTAAATTGCTCTTCCTTGACCACACGAGGATGCCAAATGCAGCATGAAATAAAGTAAACAAAACGTCGAAAAATGAAGAGGACGGATGGCCTGATGAAGTCTAGTCGGCGTCAGCATCCAAACTTCTTTTATACAAGATACAAATGACGTAATACCGGTATATAGCGTAAAAAAGGGAGAGGATGGCATGCACTGCAGATAGCTGCATAAAATAACGTTGGAAGTATCGATAAGTTTTTGCAATCACATCAAGAGCTTCAATACCACTGACGTTTAATACAACGAACTGATCAACCAGACTGAGGCCACCGTCGGACTTGAACTGGATCAACGCCGCCAAGATGAGACTCAAGTTAACAAGGGCGGACGTTTGAAAATAGTTCGGAATTTTGTCCAGTTTAAATTTCGTAGAGAATGTGACGAGCAAGATAATAGACTAGGTACCGAATATAACAATTGTTGATGAATGTGGTTGAAATTAGCTTTGAAGAGGTGCGTACCATTCCCAGAAGGTTCTGTACATAGAATGCTGTTCGAACCTTGATATGACGAGTCGAAACCGCACAGCGCTTAGTATATGGCTTAAAAGCCGCAGGGGGAGCGTACATACCCCAATGCCCTATCATTCGACGTGAATTACTAAATTGGACCAAGGAAACTAAACTGACTGTTATATCAGGACTGGTTGTCACCGGGATACATGTGATATTGGCGGGCATATTTTATGGCGGCGATGAAACAAGTCGTCGAAAAAGAAGGGAAGAAAGTGGGTGATTGACCTCGATGATTCAACCTTGGAAATATGTTTTATATACCACTACCATGAAGTTGTCTTGATAGCCATCTGCAGGCCTGGTGATTCTCTCGTGAATTGAAGCGACCCCAGGCTTCCTAGGCAACTGTGACATTCGAGGGTCAAACAAAGTAACTTGCTGGTTCGGGGAGGTACAATGTCTGTTTGGCGCAAACGAGCATCTGGGGACCCATCATGAAAACCTCCCGTTAGCCTCGCTTGTTGTGCATGTCAGAAACCCCATTGTTTGAGAGTTCATTCTACTTATATACCATAGATATACATTGATCGCTTCGTTTCATCTTTCCCCTACTCTGGTGTTTCCCTTGCTTGCAAGGGTTTTGGGAGGGTCAAAATTCTACAAGTCACTGTCATCGCAACATTTTAATGTTTTTACATACATGTGAGCGAAAGCTAAGATATTCCCGTACCTTGATCATGATAAACTATTTTTTTTTGGCATGCAAGGCGTGAGCAGGCAGCGGCAGCAATTCACTCTATGTAGCATGAAAAAGATAGTCCGTCGCAACGCTGTGAATACAAATTTGGGCAGGTCAGCGTGACGGAGATTAGAGGAATGGACAAGATCATCCAATACGGCACGACTGAGTTTTCATTTCGTCCTCTTCCTTGCATCAAACTTGCGCATCTGACAGCAGCTACAATCGCCGTTTATGGGTGCCTCCGCTGGAGCAAGAGCAACCTTTGGGCATAGGGCACAGGTATTTTTACCGTGGCAGGGGTGTGCAAAACCGGGGCGTGCAAGGGGCGTGTAGGGGCTGGGGCATGTGCATCTACGGATGGGCATGCAGGATCGAAAATGTTGCCGCCGGGGTGTCCATGTACGCCCAACGTGTGTTCTAGCTCAGGTGGGTGTTAGAGTACCCATGAGAAAACGAACTACGGATATATTTTAAGCACTATGTTCACTGTGCGTCTACGATATTCTACAAAGAAAATAATTTTATGTGTGTCTATATGTCGAATCATGGATGGGTCTGTATAAAGTGACATGAATCATCCCTCATTGATTCTGCAGTCTGTGCACCATTGTTGAGTGCGGGGGTGTGCAGAACATGCATGGGCATGCATAGAGAGTGAGAATAGGGCGTGCACTGTGATATTTACAGGTGATGGAGTTGACTACAGGTTATTATTCTTTCAATAATTATCACCAAGTCGCTAAGCGCCCGTTTGCCCAGAGTTTTGGATCTTGTTTAGACGATGTCGATGTCGATGATGACTCTTCGTGGCTCATGTCCTCTCTCGGTGTTTGATCTTAAAATATAAGAAACCTGATCTGCAAAAAACAAAATTGAATGCTCTTATAGATGCTATGAGCACTATGAGCCGCACCGCACCACATCCCACCACCAGTGCCCAGAAAAATGAAAATGGAGATTTCTGAATCATCGCAAATGCGTGTGTGGGTGTACACGGATGTACATGCTAACCAAACTTGAAGGATGGGATGTTAGGTGTGTGCGATTTCACTTGCATTTTCGCCTCGGAGGCGTCGGGAGACTGGAATAGAGAACGGATGGTGCCGGTGTAGCAGCCTATAACACTGATAGGGAGATCCACGTGAATGTTCCTGTTCCATTGTCATTGACAGGGCTCAATTCAACCTGGCTCTAGCCACTGCGTGAGCCGGAGAAGAGAGGCGAAAACTAAAACTGGGTATCTGGATAATCAGAGTTTAATTGATTTGCGGGCGTAGATATTATGCATCGACGGCGTGTAACGTGTTCTTGCTCGCGTCTGCCTCCGACGTTGATGGGTGGCAACAGCAGCTGGGAGTAGACAAAGAAAGACATGCAGTGGAGAGAAGGGGTCATCAGTCATATTTAAATTTATGGTGTTGGACAATGGAAATGAAAGAAGAAACGACGAAAGCTGGGATGTACACTACACAGCGCGCCCGCGCCGACCTAGGACTTGGAACGGCTTCCCGCTCCCCACTTCTCGTGGCCATGTGGCATGGGGGAGCTGCGGGTTTTGATTCAGAGTGTAGCTTGTTAAAAGTACAAGAAGCATGTCTATGTATTCGCAGCGCATTGTAAGCCTGGCGGCTCACCGCTTCATATACAGTCCGAGCAACTAGATGCCAGAGTGTATTTGTAGCGCCATTTTGGTGTAACGGTTACGGCTTGTCGGACTGGCATGACTAGCTTACACGCATACTCCAATCGGAGCGGGACACAGCCCACCGCACCGAAACAAAATTTGAAAGCTTGTTGACGGACGCTCCGTCGGCGTGCAGTTAGTGGCGGTACACACATTTTTTGACTTTTTGATTTGGGGATGTGATCTGACTTAAGTACTTGTGGTAGACTGGTAGGATATGGACTTTGTGATTTTTTGATTTGGGAATGTGACCGACTTGGTAAGATGTGGGAGTTGGCCGTGTCGAGATATCTCTAACTCAAGATATGGGCGTCAGGCGAGGGAAGCACGCATACATTTGAATATCCGGTTGCCGACGACCAACGCGTCAGGCTCGACGGAGCCGAGAGGCCATTATGTCGATTATGATCAGGATCCCTGAGCAACTAGCGCTAGCGCTTAGCTGAAGTTTAGGTTTAGATCCAGAACCATTGCGCATCTGCATCTGAATCAAGGGTCCTCTGTTAGCGCCACGCTAAACTTGAAATAGACTTGGGAACTGTGTGAACTTGGAAGTTCGTAAGTCAGGGACGGCAACGTCCGCTGGCTAGGCAAGGCGGGTAGTTTGTATGTAAGTACTATGTAAGGGAAGTAGAGGGCGGACTGGGTGGATGGGGAGATTGGTGAGCGGTAGATGGCCTTTCATAACTTTATGTACTATACGCAAAGTAAAGCCAGCAAGCGGATAGAATTGAGAAGAAGGACGCGCGGGGAAACCGTTGCCACGCTCATCCTTGCTCGCCTTCAGCGCTTCAGCCTTGGTTCAGCCTGAGTTAGCGAGACAAATCCTCACGCGCATGGTATTGGTATATGGTTGTTGAAGCGATTTCCTGGACAGGTTGTTGACTGTATGCGCCATGCTGAACCATCTGCAGCGCTACCACCAAAATAACAAAGGGGCCCCAGCGCGTGGGAACTTCCTTCCAAATCCAATTATGCGTAACCTGACGCTTACCTAACCCGCAAAACGCGTCGCCCCTGCAAATCCGGTCTTGGATCATCGTTAACCGCGACTTTGACGAAACTTTCCCTGTCCTGACTGACTAACATCAAAAGATCTTATCGATCCACCTCCAACTTCAAATTCACCATGTCGCAGACTCCCGTATTCGTGATGAGTCCGTCTCTCTCTCGTCCTTTCCCTTCTTTTTGCTGTATGTTCTGAATGAATGAATGGATCCTGGGCTTTTTCTTTTTCTTCTGCGCAGATACTGCGCCTGAGAGACAATCAGGTCGTCAAGCGTAGATATCCAACATCGCCGCCACAAATATGCGCTTCCCTGCTTCTTATCCTGGACCAGCACCACTAAAGATGGCGATGACGATGGCGATGTGCAGACGGTCGCAGATGTGATCAGGACGTGTCTGGGCCCCAAAGCCATGCTCAACATGATCGATTGATCCTTGATCCTATGGACGGTATCCTGTGCGTCCATATCTCTTTATCCGCCTTCTTCCACGCGCTATCCACGATCCTGACTGTAATCACTACCCTCCCCGTCCTCCCCATGCAGACTGATGAACGACGGGAATGCGATCCTGCGCGAGATCGACATCGCGTACCCCGCCGCGAAGAACATGATTGAGCTCAGCGAGACCCAGGACGAGGAGCGCGGCGATGGCACCACCAGTCCCATCATCCTCGGTGCGCAGTCTTCTCTCTTCCTCGCTCTTGTTTTTCATCTTTCTTACTCACCTCTCTCTGGTGCTGGTGTAGATTCACGTTCTGTGGTGGAGTCAAGTCATTCTTTCAGGGTTATCATGTCCATGATTTTCATTTTGTTTATGAGAAGCGCCATCTCGCGGAGTTGAGGTAGAAGGAATATCAGCGCCAGGGCTTGTCCAAAGGTTCAGACCTGTGTGTTCACAGTGAGGCTATTCCTCGACAGAGTCAGCTCCATCTATGCCACACTGAATATCCAGGTTACGAAACCGCAGCCAGTGCCGACTGAAATGAGAAAGCCTGAAGATGGGGTAAATGATCTAGTCCGAACAAGACGAACAGGAGCGACTTACGAGCCATATCATTTATCAGCTTATTGTCTTCTGTCGCCAGTAGAGGAATCATTAGTGTTCCGAATGCTGTCCAGGCTGTGCATAGCATACATCGACAAGTCCACGATAATGACGAACGAACAATAGGTCAATTCAGAGAAAAGATATATAAGGAAAATCCTCGCAGGCCCGCGCTCGAGGCGGCTACGTTACGGTGAGCTAAAGGGAACGCTGTGATGCTCTGTGGTGCACACACAATGGGGCATAAATTGCTTTTATCCGACCACAAGAAGGCCAAATGCAGCATGAAATGTAGTAAACTTAAGATCGATGAATAGGAAGATGCGATCCACAGTTGATCCACAGTCGCTGGTCTGAGTCTAGTCAAAGTCTAATCTACCGGTATATCAACGTCAGCCCAAGTCTCATATTACGTGTGAGTGATGTACCACGCGCATCGAGAAGGGGATGACGACATGCACCCAAGATAACTGCATAAAGATGACGGAAGAAAAGCAATCAGTTGAACAACTACGTCGGGGGTTACAATTGATGGCATTTGCATTTAATACAACGAATTGATCAACTGGGCTGAGACCACCGTCGGATTCGAACTAGATCAGTGTGGCCAGAACGAGACCCAGGTTCATGAGTGCGGACGCTTGAACGAGAAGCATAGCAAACTAAATAACAAATGCAAGAATTGTTAATTAATGTGTATTTAAATGAAACGCTCACCAGTTGCAAGAAGCTCTGTACTTAAGTCGATTTTCGAACCCTAAGATGACGAGTGAGAGCAATGCATTGCTTAATGTGTGTCTCGAAAATCCGCTAGACAGCGTACCTACCCCGATGCCCTATCGTTAGACGTGAGCCAATGGCTTTAATTAAGGAAGAAAGACTGACTGTTATATCTGGTTGGTTGTCACAGGGAGACATGTCGTACTGATAGCCATGTTCTGTGGCGGTTATGAAGACAAATCGTCGCGAAGGAGGGGAAGCAAGTGAACATATCCACCATATCATATCAGTATCGTGGAGGCGATTTGAAGAAACGACGTTGGCCTCATGTTTGTCTCGCGGCTCGAAGATATTTCAGGCCACACGGACAGTTGAAATGTTCGAAGGTCAATTAATAAAAGAACTAGTTATTTTGAGATCGACATTTCTCATTTGGCGGAAACGACGTGTCATGTGGTACACAAGCGGCCTGCCAGATGTCCGAAGTTCAAGCAGTCAATTGAGATCGATGTTTCTTCGTCTTGCCCCAGCTCTCAGAACTATGACTGCTCATTCTGGATGAAGCAATATGCGCCCAGAGATTTCTCTCGCCTCAGCGCAGGCACACAGGTACTCAAACCCTTTGGTTTGCATATTGCATGAACCATTCCCGACTGTGTTCCGATCCAAACTTAAAATACACGAGCGTTGCGGTCGTTTATTCCTCTTAGGGATCTGACAGACACTGGTGGCGATGTCCAGTCATTAATGAACAGTGACTGTATGTCGGAAAAATCCAGATTAACAAATCTGCCCAAATCTATCCTGATATGTACGTATAAGTTCATCAGTTTTTTTGGCCTGTGGGTCAGTTTCGAAGATTAGATATAAGTCAAGTCATACCTATGATTACGGTCAAACCAATCAGACTTAAATAACATATAGGCACTTATAAGACTGATCAAACAAACCAGGGCTTAATTGCAGTGTTGGTGCTCATAGGTTATATTTGTACTTACCCTTACTATCCTAATTATTATCCAACTTGATTTACAATCATTGTTTGCGGGATTCATTGGTCACGAAATACAGAAATTTTCACACAGAAATAGGCAATTATAATAGAATTTCAAAATAATACATGATCAATTATTATTCCGAGATGCTTCGCTGTTGCCACCAACATTCTCCTCCTCATCGGCATCCAAAAAATCCACCAAAGTACCATGTGCTCACCAGTGTACCAGTTGTTAGAACATAGAAGTAAAGAAAGCACTGATATCATGATGAACAGGTAATAGCCTGGCAATCTCCAAACACGGTCAGTTACTTGATGTGCCAGGGACTTGGGAAGGCGATGTGAGTGCTCACCTTGAATAGCTCAGCTGGACTGTGATTGAGTGGTGGGCTGTTCTCGGAATCAGAGTCAGAATGCGAGTGATTGCCTGGGAGCATTGGTGATGATATAACAAGAAGGGCACTTTGGGGTGTTTTGTTAAGTTCATATTGACCTTTATATATGTGTCTCACCAAAAGTCCCCACACCCTTTGTGGAGTCCATCTAATAAGCCCCACATCCTTTGTGGAGCACGATGGGCCCCACAATGACACATTCAACCATTGGCAAGCAAACCGAGAAGTTCCTGCACAACTTTGATTAATAGAACATTCTACAGAGCACAAATGCAAGAAAGCACTTGAGAAGTGCACATTGTCCTCTTTTCCATGGTTGTAGTTCTTTTAATTATATACATAGTTCACTGATCACAGCTTATAGGACCATCAGCTGCTGTAAGTCCACATAAGACTGCTCAGCATGGTTCAGCATTTCTCTGGTTTTCCAACATTACCAGCATTCGCTGTGCATACCGGTGCTTAGCGTGAGGTTACATGATCCAATAACATGCTGATGTGTTTTCACGCAGAGACTGATTATTGCGGATAAGATCATCAGTTGTCGCAACTACGGATATGCTAACCGGTATTTTTCCGACATAGTTGCCGTCAGGGAAACTCACTCAGTCGTGACTTACACCATGATCTTGCCCATTTATCTCGAGCCTCGGACCGGTACATATCGGCATTCACGGCGTTCTGTAAACTACCTTGCTCATAGCGTGAGTAGGAGTGATACGAAACGAGCAATGCACACCTAGGTTATATAAATAAAAGATGACCCAAGAACAGACATCGATTTCATTTGATTATCTCAAGCATCAGGCGCCAGGCACGTAGATTGTGAGCAACGTGCAAGACCAAAGGCAGGTTTTAGTGTGAAGTGCCAGATGCTCGTTTACACCAAATAGAAATAGAAATAGTTCTACCAAAAATAGCGAGTTCCTTTGGCCTTTGAACATTTCAGCGCTAGCTTCGAATAGCCGGAAAAACACCGGGTCAACAGAAGGTCCTCATGACATATATATAAAGCATTTGTCCAAGGCTAGATCATCAATATCGATACCCTAATTTTTTCCCTTCTTTTGCGATAACTTGTTTTCTTCCCCACGAAATATGTCCACCAACTCCACATGTATCCCGGTGGCCTCCAATCCAGAGATAACAGTCAGTCTTTTCTTCTTAGCTGGAGTGGCGATCTGACAACGAATGATAGGGAATCGGAGTATGTACTTACGCTCTCTGGCAGTTTTCAAGCCACTTACCATGCTCTGCGTGACTCCCACTCGCCATCTCAAGGTTCGAACATCAATCTATATACAGAGCTTCTTGTCACTGGTGCGCGCTGGTCTAGTAGCGATCTTGACCACGTTGATTCATTAACAATTACTTCCCGCATTGGTTACTTAGCTCGCTTTGCGCCTCAGTTTCAATGGAAGTTCGGGGAATGCGGATCTGGCCAGACTTGCTGACGTCTTTCAAACGGCCGGGCTGACAAACCTCAGTCTGGTTCTGGCCGCGATAATCCAGTTCAAGTCCGACAGTGGTCTTAGTTTAGTTGATCAACTTGTTGTGTTAAACGCAAGTGATCGTCAGATTTTAGATGTGGTTGCACGACTCACCGCTAATTCTGCTGTTGCGTATATGCAGTTATCTACGATCCATGTCGTTGTTTCCTGGTTTATACGCTTAGTACGTCACTTACATATCATGTGTGGGAGATGTGGGAAGCTGACGCCGCATAGATCCAACTCGTGAAAGTGGATCCTGCTTCCCTAATTCTCGACCTTACTTTTACTACATTCCATGCTACATTTGGCCTTATCGTCTGGTCAAACAAAAGCAACTTACTCCCCCTTCCGGGAGTATGTCTCACCGCTTTCCCTTTAGCCCACCGCGACGTAGCCACCTCAAGTGTGGGCCTGCAAAAATTTTCCATCTTCGTCTTTTCAATTGAATTGTTCTACTGCTTGGGCTATGTATTGGCATCTCTACCGTTTGTGCTCCGCTTGTACGACAAATTTCGCGCCAAGATTTTTCTGCTACCAGATCCCAAGGTGTTCAGGGATGTGGCTTGCAAGTCAATTTCATTCCTCTTATTCCGATTATATCATTTACCGTATTGTAGCTACCGCGGTTGGGCCCGCCACTTTCTACGGGTTTATAGTTTGGATATTTAGTGTGGTTCAAACGGAGTTGACCTTGTCGAGGAATGGCCTCACCGTGGACACAGAGGTCTGGACTTTTGGGCAGACCCTGGCTCTGATACTCCTTCTACCCCAGTTGCGCGATTTAGTATTCCGTGGCATAAATAAAATAAACGCCAGAAAGCAGAAAACCACCGACCCCGAATTGGACCCCGAAGCATATGAAAGTACACATGATATTCAAAATGATGGGCGGTTGACAGAACCGCAGGACAAGGTTTAGCGGGGAGCCCAGAAATGAGAATGGGAAGTTTTCCGGCTATGTAATTAGACATTTATGGTTGTAGGTTTCACAAATATTTATTGAGGCAAAAGGCGCCAGTGCGGAATGTGCAACAGAAGTCCTGGTTCATTGGGGAGCCTTGTATCTACAATGTCTTAGCTCTCGTGCTGCTTCCACTTCTTTAGAATCTTGTGCTCGTATCATACCCTGTGAGTGAGGTGAATGAGGAGATTATCTGCCATACAGGACAAAGCTGCACATCGATATGCTTCGATGTTTCCGATTCAAATTCCGCGGTTTAAGACCCATTTGATTACAATTAAAGTGTGCTCGGTTGCTTACCACTGATATCATACATCAGGACAGATCTTGAAATATCATTGCAATGATTTGTCAATGCATCTTGTTTCCTCCATCCACAAAATATTTGTCGTATATGTGTTTTGTGAGGCCCTAATCCAATGTTGATCGAAAGGGTATGAAAACAGTATGTAATCTACGTTAGTGATTAGAAACATAAATAAGAGATTCTTAAAGTGGTCAGGGGATGCTGAACGCTGCTCGAGTGCAGTTGCGTGTTGTTGAGTTCGGTTTAGTATAGATTGAATGCTTTGCGTGTCAGTTGCGTGTTGGTTGAATGTCATTGAATGTCGATTGCGCGTTGGTTGTGTCTATTTTACATACTGGCTGTGTGTTAGTATATGCAATTTTTAGAAAGGATGACCGTTCGAGAAGAAACGCAGGAAGAAGGCAAAAGATCTGTTGTAACCTTCGGCAGTGACAGATATCGAGGACATCTCTAAGTTGGAAAGTCCGGCATCAAAATCCGGCGATCGCATCCGGCGGAACGGCGGCTATGTCATTGCCGGTGACCTCGTCGCCCTACCTTCCTTGTCCATTAGGCGTTGCAGGTGTAATGGAACAGCTTCTCCAGGAGATAAGGTATCGAAGACATGCCACCAGTTGTTGGCGTGAACTGCACGGTTAAAACACTACAACAGAACAGAACAATCACGTGAGTATGTAGTGAATAACCGAAGCAAACCTTTAACCAGGGACTTACATAATACATGGAGATAAAACCGCCCAGGAATCTTGGGGCTGTTCCCGCCAGCGAGCTTGATGGGTACACGAAGCCCACAGGCGCCGCATTCATTGTCGTCGATGTATAAAGAAGGTAGGTAACGTGTCATGGACGATATGGCAGCGGCGTGGTGACGGAAGGCCAGAACGTGTCAAAGCCCGTGACCCCGTTGGGCGACGGCGGAATTTGCCGCCGGGCTGATCGCTGCTAGCCCAGCCGGACTTTCCAAATCCCAGATTTTCTCCAGATATCACCGGAAATTATTAAGTATAAACTTTGCCGAGTACGGTGCCGGCGCACGAACACAAGCCATTGTGTTGGACACCACAGTCAAGTTTGACTCATTTCTGACTACACTTAATACTTGGTTGGCTGTGAATAAATGAATAATAAGTCCACCGTCCACGAAGATCATTTGCTCGTTATAGTCCATGCCTTTGCCTTGCCTTTGCCGAATTTTTTATGTCAACAATAGCACACTTGTGACTCGGTTTGTGCCGTACGGCTTAGAGTGTTGAGTCACTAAGGTGGCGCACAAACTGTGGTGAGAGTTGTGTGTCCAGAAGAGCGCTGTGGGTATGGCAGACATAGACCATATTGGTCGGATACATTACTTACTAAGAGTAGGCTGCAGCATAGACGAGCCTCGTATAGATGTTATCCGTACATACGTCCAACGTAAGCTGTGAGAGAGCGCGGAGTTTATCATTTCTGTTGCCCGTACGACTTTCATTTAGCAACTAAGTAAAAGATTGTAGCACTCAGGTTACTAATAGTAATAATAACATCGTGAAATTTGGCCCAGGTGTATACTTGACTCACAAAGTGTCAGTTTTGTGTGTAATAATTCCAGGTTGTGTGTCACTCAAGCGCACGCAACCACGCAACCACGCGATGTGCCACGCAGATTTCTGTGTGCCCTCTTCAGAGCTCTGAGGGTTTTGCGAAGGAATTTTGTTCGAAGGTGAAGACGGGTTGGTGGAATAGCGACATTTGAGAGGAGATGTGATAGGCGAGTTTCTTACTATTAGGCTGCATAGCCAGTAAGTAAGTATTTGTATTTGTACTTGGTGTGTATGGAATGAAATTGGGATACTTATGCTTTGTGGGTGGGGCTTTTACTCAAGATCGAGGCGAGATGTGGGCGTCAGGGAAGTACATTTGAATGACTGGTCGTCGACTGTGACGATCTGGTTTGTTCACACACCCTGTTTATCTTTTTTATCTTATCTCTTTATTTCGACTCTATTCCATTCCGTCAACCAATACACGAGTTATCCCTCTCTATTCCTTGTTCCTACTTTACTATCCTTTTCTATCTGAAACCATTCCTTACCATTAGCCCTGAATATAACCTCTTTTATTTGGGCCCTTTTTACATAGTCCTAGGACACTCTCCTACAGTATAAATATGGCCATGTTCTGGCTATAATCCCCCAATGAATAGTGCTTAAACGTCACTACCATATATATTCCGTGTGTCAGGACGAAGCTATCGATACTCTCGCAGTCACGATACCACTCCTGTCACACCTACAGCCGACGCGTCAGGTTCGGTGGGGCCGAGAGAGTACTATAGTGATCATGATCCCTGATCAGCGACTAGCGCTAGCGCTTAGCTAAAGTTTAGGATTATGTAGATCCAGAACCATCGCAAATCTGCATCTGAATCAAGGGTCCTCAGCTAGCGCCACGCTAAACTTGAAATAGCCTCGGGTCCCGAGAACGAAAAAGTTTGTCTGTTTGAACTTGGAAGTTGGTCAGCTGTAAGCCAGGGACGCCGACGTCCGCCGGCCAGGAAAGGCGGAGAGTTCAACTTTGGAAGTATGTAGAGGGGGATGGGTGGACGGAGAGATTGGCGAGCGGGAGATCACCTTTCATAACTGTATGCGCTATATGCAAAGCAACTACAGAAAGCTGATGGAATTGAGAAGGACGCGCGGGGAAACCTTTGCCACACTCATCCTTGCTCTCCTTCAGCCTTGGTTCAGCATGAGCTGGCAAGACAGATCCTCACGCACACGGTTTGGAATATGGTTGTTGAAGCAACTTCCCGGACAGGTTGTTGACTGTATGCGCCATGTCTGCAGCGCCACCACCAAAATAACAAATGGGCTCCAGCGCGTGGGAACTTCCTTCCATATCCAATTATGCGTGACCTAACGCTTACCTAACCCGCAAAACGCGTCGCCCTGCAAATCTGGTCTTGGATCATCATCCACCGCGACTTTGACGAAACTTTCCCTGTCCTGACTGACTAACATCAAAAAGATCTTATCGATCCACCTCCAACTTCAAATTCACCATGTCGCAGACTCCCGTATTCGTGATGAGTCCGTCTCTCTCTCGTCCTTCCCCTTATTTTTGCTGTATGTTCTGAATGAATGAATGGATCCTGTGTTTTTTCTTTTTCTTCCGCGCAGATACTGCTCCTGAGAGACAGTCAGGGCGAAAAGCGCAGATATCCAACATCACCGCTGCAAAGGTGCGCCTTCCCCCTCCCTCTTATCCTAGAGCAACACCACTAAAAATCGCGATGGCGATGTGCAGACGGTCGCAGATGTGATCAGGACGTGTCTTGGCCCCAAGGCCATGCTTAAAATGATCCTCGATCCTATGGGCGGCATCCTGTGCGTCGTCTCCCTCTTTTTATCATCTCAAGACCATAATTCTGATTCCATCCCCGACTTGATCCCGTTTCTAACCCCAATCCCGATATGCAGACTGACGAACGACGGCAACGCGATCCTGCGCGAGATCGACGTCGCGCACCCCGCGGCGAAGAATATGATCGAGCTCAGCAGGACCCAGGACGAGGAGTGTGGCGATGGCACCACCAGTGTTATCATCCTCGGTGCGCAGTCCTCCCTCTTTCTCCCTGTTCTTTTTCTTTTGTTCTTCCTTACTCACTTCTACCGCAGCCGGCGAGATCCTCGCCCAATCCCTGTCCCAGCTCGAGCGGGACATCCATCCCGTCGTCATCATCTCCGCCTACAACAAAGCCCTCTCCGAGGCGCTCTCCATCATCCAGCGCATCTCCGTCCCCATCGACACCTCCTCCGACACCGAGATGCTCTCGCTCATCAAGACGTCCATCGGCACCAAGTTCGTCGCGCGCTGGTCGGACATGATGTGCAAGCTCGCGCTGCAGGCTGTGAGGACTGTCGCTGTGAGCCATGGCGCAGGGGAGGGCGGGCAGGGCCATGCTAGTGGACAAACGAGCGTTGACATCAAGAGATATGCACGAGTCGAGAAGATCCCGGGCGGCGAAATCGAAGAATCGCGCGTGCTCTCCGGCGTGCTGCTTAACAAAGACATCACGCACCCCGCCATGCGGCGGCGCATCGCGAACCCGCGCATCATCCTGCTTGACTGTCCCCTCGAGTACAAGAAGGGGGAAAGTCAAACGAACATGGAGTTCAGCAAGGAGGGCGACTGGGCGCGCGCGCAGGAGATCGAGGAGGAGCAGGTGAAGCAGTTGTGTGAGAAGCTGCTGGAGTTGAAGCCGGATTTGGTCGTTACGGAGAAGGGGGTGTCCGGTGTGTTTTCTCTCCTTCGTGCTTGTGTAGATATTAATAACATCCCCACCCCACTCGCGCGCAGACCTCGCGCAACACGTATTTGCCCAAGCCAACGTCTCCGCGCTCCGGCGCGTGCGCAAGTCGGACAACAACCGCATCGCGCTCGCCGTCGGCGCGACGATCGTGAACCGCATCGAGGATATCAGGGAGGCCGATGTCGGGACGGGGTGTGGGCTGTTTAAGGTGGAGAAGATCGGGGATGAGTGAGTGTTGAGTATTTCTTTTTTTTGCATGTGGTTTTTTCTTTGCGTGTGCGAGTTTGATTTCGTTTTGATACCCTTGTGTTTTCTCTTTCTCTTTATCTTTTTTTTTTCTTTCTTGCTTCGATTTCTTGGTGATCAGTGCCTGCGTCTGCGTCTGTTTTCGTTCTACGCCTGCCCGTCCTGCCCTTTCCTTTCCTTTCCTCTTTGGTGTCAGTGCCAGTGATTGACCATGACCATGGATAGAATTGGAATCATGGACGCCCGTTCCCATCCTTTTTTTTTTGCTTCTCTGTTCCTGGTTCTGGTTGGGCCGAAGCTTTCTTTTTCTTTTCTTTTCTTCTCTTCAGTTCTCTTCAGTTTGGTTCACGACCAAATTCGTGGTTCTCTCTGTCCATGTCCATCTCTTTTCTGCGTTCCGCGTTCCGCGTTCCACATTTGCGATTGTGTTCGTGTTCTCTCTTTTTTTCCGCATCTGGCTTGGGCTTGCTTGCTTGTTAGTGCGACTGACTGGGTCTTACTTTTTAAAAAAACATCCTTTTCCCTCTTTCCACCTTCCGCTTCCGTTTCCTCTCTTTCGCTTTTATCGGCGCTTGTATTTCGTTTCGTTTTCGTTTTCGTTTTGTTAGGCGCGGAACGAAACAGAACCGAATCCGTCTGACTTTTTCTTTTTCTTGGTTGCACTGGCTGCTAGTCCTTGTTTTTTTTTTTTGTTTTTCTCCTTGCGCATGCGGGCGAGCGCTATGCGTCTTTCGCTATTTTTCTCTTTGGAATTTATGATTACAAGTTACGCGTTTCGGGCTTGCTTTATTTTGGTTTGATTCGCGCTACTATCTTCTTTGTGCTTTACCTTTTTTTTCTTATCCGAATCTCGCTCCCAACCCTGGACTAACTCCCCCATCAACCAGATACTTCACGTTCCTCACCGAATGTCACGCCCCGAAAGCATGCACTATCCTCCTCCGCGGACCCTCCAAAGACATCCTCAACGAGATCGACCGCAACCTCGCAGACGCCATGTCTGTAGCCCGCAACGCCTTCTTCAACCCCACTCTCTGCCCGGGCGGCGGCGCGACCGAGATGGCCATTAGCGTCGGCCTGCAGCAGAAGGCCCGCAGCGGCGCCGTGCAGGGCGTGGAGACTTGGCCGTATAGAGCGGTGGCAGATGCGATGGAGGTTATACCCCGGGTTCTGATTCAGAATTCGGGCGGGAATGTCATTAGGGTGTTGACGGAGTTGAGGGTGCGTTTGCTTTTACTTTTCTTTTCTTGTCATGTTTTTTGTTGTTCTGGTGCTGAACCGAATACGGGGGGTTTTTATGTGGGGGGATAGGCTAAGCATGCGAATGGCGAACACTCGTGGGGTGTCAATGGCGATACGGGCAAAATTGTCGATATGAAGGAGTATGGACTGTACGAGTCCGCTAGCGTCAAGGTGCGTACTCACTCGATCTGCGCACGTCATCTACCTCCTCTGATCTTCTCCCTCCCTCTCTTTGCACTCTCTATTTGTACAGATCCAAACCCTTAAAACTGCCATCGAGGTCCGTTTCTTGATATTGCTCTTTTTTCACTCACTCGGTTCTGATACCTGTCACAGGCTGCACGCATGCTCCTCCGCGTGGACGACGTCGTCCAGGCCGTACGTAAGGAGCAAGAAGGCGGAGGAGGTGCGGGTGCCCCGCCTGAGGAGATGATGGAGGCGCAGTAGAATTCTACTGATATAGATGGTCATGTCGGTCCTCCGCTGTTCGCGCCTGGCAAGGGAGATGTGGTGCGAGAAACTTGGCGATTGGGTAGTTAGCAATTGGGCGTCACGTAGATAAGATAAGATAATGGGCGAAAGGGCTCCGCAGATCAAAAATAGAAAAGTTTGCATTTTCATCTTCTGTCCATCTTTCTTTCTTGTCGATGTCTCTAGATGTCAGATATTGTGAGCAGCGAGCTCTTCCATATATAATCTTGTGTGTGCAGGCCGTGGATCATCAGTTTTTGTTTGAAGTTGAATTGTAGCAAGAGTGAGCAAGACTGTTTTTCAATGAGTTTGAATATGCACTCAAGAGCTTGTGCTCAGCAATGACATGGGCAGCTTTTACAGGAGTTGTGACTAGTAACTGGAACTAAATTCTACAGATAGGTAAAAAGTCACTTTACAAGTTAACTTGCTCACATGTTGAAGTAGGTCTATCTGGGCTACCTTAGTAGCTCCCATCTAGAAAGACTTGAAATGCTCATCAAGTAGCCACATGTCTTTTTGTTTTTGTGTTATTTTGTTGCACTAAATATCTAGTAATATCCATACCATGAATATTAATAAACTGGGCTATAACTCAGTTCAGAGTTGATCACTATGTTGACACTTGCATCTGACACTCATGCCTGCTAAGTGGTAAGATTTAAAGCCACAGTGTTACATTTATATATTGAACTGATGTTTGAATGCATAAAACAAATGGTCAAAGTACTGATCATCATATTAAGTGGTGAAGTTAGAATGAGCTACAGTGATGTATATACAGTGACTCAAAAACTGTCTGGATGTTTTTGAAATTGAACTTAAATTGACTATAATGCCATGTAATCCTCATATAATTACATGATTTAAAATATACTGGAAAGCCCTGGATCACAGCTTTCAGGAGATATAACATATATTTGTATTTGTTTGGTTCATATATTATTATTAAATACTTTATGAAATTAACACATCCAGACAGTTTCTTTGCAGACCATTGGAATAGGCTCTGGTGTCATGTCTGGAATGGGCTCCAATCTGGATTTTTTTTTCAAATATGAGATCCTGAAAAGCCCAATCCATGCAGGTGAATTTGCTTAGGTCAAAATCTTTGTAATTCATTATTTAATAAAATATCTTTGAAAAAGTATTCAAAAATCATCATCTTATTTACATCTAGTCCTACAATTATAGAACCTTGCATAGTAGAAGCTTTATACTGGGCATATTTTCCACATTTATGTCTATTAATTTCTATCAGTAACTAGGGCTGCCAACATACAGTTACAGCCATTTACTGTACAGTCAAAATACAGATGAAAGCATAGCTATACTGTATAGATATATTTCTTGGTAAACAATGGTATGATACCGGTTCAAATACAGCTGTAAAATTGTATACAGATATATACAGGTGTAAAAAAAAAATCAAGAGTTGCCTAAGATGTCAGAAACAGTGGTGCATGCTAGCCTAAGCTGCTGCTTTGGCTTCTAACTGGCTCACAAAAAGCCAAGTCCCAATTCAAAATCTGAGAACCTGATAAATCATAAACCAGAAATCATCACTGCAAACAATTCAGTCATAAGCTATTGGTCGATCGAAAGGATTCCTTTGGGAAAGGATGACCGAGAGGACAAATGAAAGAAGAACAAATTATCCATGTGACACGAATCTTTTGTGGGTGCGGAGGGCTTTGGCGGCAGGGAGAGATGACCCAGAATTTCGGGTCACAAGATCTCCAATAAGTAAACCAATGACGCGAAATGCAACGCAAGACGTGATGTGGAAGTGAAGCGGGCCGCCAAAGGCCTGAGCGCTTGGGAAAGCAAAGAGGAAATCCGAAACGGAGTCCAAGTGGCTGTACCAAAAGGAGTGAAGCTCACAACAGCACACTTGGAGCGTAGTCGGATCCAAGAAGGAAACCCAAGCAGAGCAGAACTCCACAATATGCAGGCAGAATCCAACTAAGGCCAAGAAAGATCGATTTTATTTGAATAATGTAGTGCTAACAGTATGCATAAAAGAGGATGACGTGCAGTAAGGTACATTAGCAAAATAAAAGCAGAGGGAATAATGTACAGAAGATAAGCCGATGAAGTGATTTAACGATCAGCATTTCGCGACAGAAGCCAGAGGGATGTTACATCTAATACGGTATTGGTCTATCACGGAAGACAAGGTGTCCATGTTGGAAAGTAGATAGGAGGAGGCAGTACTCAGAGGGATAATATCAACCATGCGGCGCTAATATAGGAGGAAGGCCAGAGAGGTCCAACCACCCGTGGCTGCTACAACCTGCCAAATGTGAGGATGAAAGCCAAATCAGAGAAAGGAAAGGTAGTGCACCTCAGGAGGAACACCTGCAAGTAATAAGGTGACCGTACCACCAATACGAAAGCAATGACCGGAAATGTGCGCGAAGGTCAGCGTCATCCCAAATTTTGGAGATGAAATCAAGGAAGGTGTGCTTGAATAAATGGGACCAAACGCTGGAAGAATTGCGGAAAGCGAAAAGGGAGGAAGAAGAGGGAACAGCACTGTTAACATGCAGGTGATTATGAAGCGCCTCAACAGGACACAGATCATCCCTGCAGGCTGTGACGATAACCTCAGCGCCCTGCTTTGTGGGTTGTCTTGGTCCAGGAAATGTGGAAGCTGGTGGACAGAACATTCCCGGCGGCATCATAACAAAAGGAGACAGTGTTGGGGCTGACAACAACATTGCACATTCGGGAGAAGGAAGAGGAGGAGGCGATGGTTGTCTCTCCAAGGCGTCTGCAACCAAAGAAGGTGACAAGAGCGCAGGCCCAGACAGCCACGTTGAATGATTTTGAAATATCGATGCGGCACTTGAGTTCTAAGAGGTGCTTGAGAGAAACAGGAGGGCGAGGGAGGGCGTTTAAAGTCGACACGCAGCGCCAGAGTGAGCCATTCCTGATCACCATTCCAATGAGTGTGTTTGAGAATATGCCATGAACGAACACCAGATAGCCAAGAGCAAATAGTGTTACCAGAAAAACGGCCAGAAGCCCACTTGATGAAGGCTGTAAGGGTGACCATTGATGCTGGCATGCACGCTGTCATACACCAATTTTGATTGGATATGAGATTTATCTATAAGCTTAGAGTGTCTGTCTTGACTCCCTATTGCATGCAGAAACCAGGGTTATTATTTCGCATTTTTATCTGAAGCACATCCCTCAATATTCAACGTCAAAGCCCATTCACAGTCCACTTCAAGCTCCATTCCAACTTTCAATCTCCACTTCAACCATTTGATCAGTTACATTCCCTATCAATGATTCAATCGTCTATCTATTTCGAACCTCAAGGCTATGCGCAGATTATTCTTGGACATCATTCCTATCCATCCTAGTACGCACAGCACTGCACAGCATCATATATCACCATCGTCATCAGCATTTGGTCATCTACAACTATTTGGTCCTTAACTGGATTCCACATATGCAGCAAATCTTTGTCTCACTCAGCAGTCTTGGTAATGGATGACTGAGCTGTGCCATGAATAGACTGGTTCTATTCATTAGCATGGTACTTGTTCGCTATTTTGACTCCTTTTCTATTGTCTGACACTTTCATATGATTAATCCTTCCTTCCTGTTGTCATTCTTGCTTATTGTACTTACTCAGCTTCGCTTCTTTCTTACTCATCTCACTTCGCTTTTCATAATCCTGCTTATACTTCTTACTCATCCTATGTTACTTACTTACTCATCCTTCTATTTTTCACTCCTAAACTCCGTCAGCCTTCAATCTATTGTATGTAGTTGACAGATGGGACTACTGGGTGTCGTTCTACAGAATGAATAGTATAGTTTGGACACTTGATCTCTCTTAAATATTTTTCTATGTTCTCTGGTATATAAACCATGTATTAGTATCGCTTGGAATACAAGGAAGTTACAAGCCCCAACTTTCTTCACAGCAAAGATTTCAAGTTATCAAGTACTCAGTCCAGCACTCCAAGCACGCATTCAATCAATCTCTATCAGTATTCAGCACGAAATTCAACAATCACTCCAGTTATTCAAGATGTTCATCAGTGGCTAGACCAGCCTATCCAACCACCCACGCTCTCACATCCCAGAGCAATTTGTCCAGTTCATTTCGATCCTATCATCCTCCAGACCCTTCATTCTTCCTCTACATCCAGATCTTCAATTCCCCATCGCTTCTGTTGCTCCAGAATATTTTATTCAGCAGTTTTGGTCTTGTTGTCATCTTCATCCATCGCTCCAGACACCCTTTATCCGCTTCACTGTGTTGTTTGATTTTTTTGGCTGAAGAATATCGCTAGGTCGTCACCTTCGATCACCCTAGTCATCCCTCATTCACCTCACTGCTCTGTTCGAGGTTTGGATCAAAAACATCGCACAATCCTTCACCATCTATCACTCCAGGCCGCTCAAGCCATTACTCCATCAGCAGGCTTTACTTCTAGCTTTGCAGACACTGCAGACTGGATTGAAGCGCACTAGGATCAAGACTACATTCTCACTCCTGCCCCCGTATCAATCCCTACAAATTATCTAGTCATTTGGCCCCTCCACAGTCATCACACCTCATTCACACTGTTCTACCCCAATCAAGTCGGGTTGCTTCCTCCCAGTAAATACTCAAGGGCATTTTATATTCCCTCATTCATTCCTCCTCCCTCATACGTCTTTGCCCTCCTCAGACCACATATATCTTCACAACCTAGTGGCCAAGCCAGCCCTCACTTTAACTCAACAGGGAGAGAGTTGTCTTATCTAGTCTAGACCATTCCTCTCTGGTTTGTGTTTTGGTTTTTGATTTATATATCAAATCACACACTACGTAGTTCAGTGCATCTTTGCTGATGCCCTTTCATTGCAGAATTCGATGAAATGTTTGACACCTGCAGCATACGTCGACTTGGTGTTGGCCGAGAGCGAGTCAGCAACCAGTGCGTATGCGTTGTCGATGACAGAAGAGGGGTGGGTGCTCGCCATTAAAGCCCGGGTGCGAATATCATAGGGCGATGACCAAGATGCGAGACATTGAGCAGCAGGAACAGGAGGGCGGAGAGGACTAGAGGAAGGATTGGATGTGGTTTGAGTTCTGCTACGAGAAAGAAGAGACTGAGGACAAGGGGTGGAAGAACACTGGGAAAGCATGGAGAAATAGTAGGCGAGAATAAAGCATGAGGTGTCTCTCACGTGTAAAGAAAGAGGGGAATCATAATGAGAAGAAAAAAACTGGAGGGGCCAAATCGGCTGAACTTTGCAAAGAAACAACTTTATGAGTAATGAAGGAAGGACCAAGAGATGGATGAAAGTCCTTCGAAGACAGGCTGTTGATGCTCTTAATGATGGGAGAAGAAGAATTCTGTAAACGTGCTTTGAGAATGCTATGCGACTGAAAAGGGGCAAGTAAGTGAAGAGGAGAAGGGGGCGGAGGAGGCGAGAAATGAGAGAAGACAGAAGGCGCAGTCCCAAGAGGGCGGAGGGTGGGACAAGGACATGATGGAAGAGGGGAAAGAGAAGCAGGGTGAGAAAAAGGTTGTTTAGTGAAAACGCGAGGCACAGAGGGGGGCGAAGGGTGACCGCCGCCCCCCACTCGTGTTACACTGGCCATCCCAAGGCCCATCAAAACAGGAGAAAAGAGTCATTAAATATAAAGAATGGTCAAAGCTTGCCAGGGAGCCGTAAATTTGAGATTGAGTCTGGAACCCGAAAGACCACCCTCTCCGCACGAAAGGGGATCAGCTGGATTGTCCGTGGATGCAACGTATCGAAGTTCGGGTGTTACAAAGATGGATAATAATACTGTATAGGTACAACGGATAGAATAATTGATGTGAAAGTTGGGGCTATGGCCTTTGGTGACAGCACTGATGGTACCCTGGTTGTCTGAATGCAGCAAAAAGCGAGAATTAGAGATACCCATAGCCTCGATGAGATAGACAGCAAATTCAACTGCCAGAGTCTCAAGCCAGCAAATGTCTCTGCCGGGGAGATTCCAGTTGGGGGCAAGTTCGAAAGAGGCCCATTTGCCACCGATGACAACGCCGATGCCCCAAGAGGTGCTGGCATCGACAAAGACGCCTAAATCCACGGTAGGACCTCTGGGAATGAGGTTGTGAACAACACCGATTTTGGAGAGGGTGGATGCCCACCAACAGAGATTGGTGATGATGGAGGGCGGGGGGTAACGGGCGGACATATTCGTTACCTTTGAAAGTGGTTGCAAAGTTGGAGAGCAAGGGAGGTGAGACCAACTGAGGGGATAGACAAAAGAAATGTAGCATAAAGAACCATGAATTTTTTGACATCTTTGAGGAGGCATTGGTGACCGCTGAAGTTTGTAATGAAGGATTGAACCTGGGATAAAATTTTTATCCATTTGTGCTCAGGGAGAGAGACCGTGCGTTTGGATAGATCCCAGAGAAGACCGATAAATGTGGTTATGGCAGAAAAAAGGGGTTGCCTTCCGAGTGATGCCAGGGGGTACAGAGGCTGTTAATGTGGGCCATCATAGCATCCCAATCATAATCGTGAGAGAAAGTCGCCATCGATGTAAGGGCCATCAGGACAAGGAATATGGAAGATGTTAAAGTCATCCTCATATTTCAAGATGGGAAAGACTCCAGAAGTGATCCAAATGTTGACCAAGGCGTTGGCAATCATGCACAAATTGCTGCTTGCACAGGCTGTGCCAAATGGATGTGTATGGTCGATATAGAAATCGTTGACACCAACACCTTGAACAACAAGCCAAGACTTGTGATCGGGTAAGACAGGGCAGGTGCGATGAAACTTCTCTATATTGAGGGTGCAGGCTTGCGTGCCTGGAGGAGCAGCAGCGATCTGACAAGAGATATAAGCAATGCATAATCCAGAGGGACGACGCCCATGACATGAGCATGAAGAGAAGAACAATAACAGAGACATGAAAGGGCAAGAGCCCAACATTGTAAACATTGTCAATGAGCGGGATGAAGCCCGTAGGGACAATGCACACAGAGAAGACATGATATAAGGGTGGCGGGAATGCCCATCGAAACCATTGCGCAGGAGCACAATTAGCCGGCCAAGGCAGACATGCACGAGGACATGCGGTGAAGAAAGGTGGGCCAAATAGAGATACTCACAATATCTGCAACTCTAGAGGCACAATCAAAACGAGTAGGAAAATCCGTCTTGCAGATGGA
Source organism: Psilocybe azurescens (assembly GCA_023853785.1). NCBI lineage: Eukaryota > Fungi > Basidiomycota > Agaricomycetes > Agaricales > Agrocybaceae > Psilocybe > Psilocybe azurescens. The sequence goes on along the minus strand of JAJIRX010000773.1, from coordinate 45,236 downwards.
TGAGTTGACGGATGTTGTCTCTTTCGTCTCCTTCGATAAGTTGCGGCATATTCGCACTTTGTCGGGTTTGCCAGGGCTTTGTGGTTGTACAGTGACGATGAGCGGCAAGGACTGAAAAGGTCCTCGTAAAATACACTCAATAGTCTCTCCTGAGTACGGGCCTGACATGCAACATGCTGTCACCTTGTCATGCAAATACTGAGCGACCTCGTCCGGATAATTCGCGACATGATGGGTGGTTATTCATGATGTGGGTAGATTTGAGGATGGGCATGGGACCAAGTGGAAAGCCATGGTCAAGATTATGAGATGTAAGGTTGAATTTCTTGAGAAGGGTGCGGAAAGCCGAGGAAGAATATGGAGTAATAACTCTAGAAAAGACTTCACGGAGAACGTGAACCGAAGGTGAGAAGGTCGGGCACAGAGCAATAACAGAAGTAAAATCTGGATAGAACAGACACGGAGGTCTGGTGATCGTCGAGAAGTCATCAGATTCTTGGACGACATGTATAGGAGAAGGTGTGGTGAGATTTTGAGCCGCAAAAGGAACAAACATGGACATGTGTGGCGCCCGCGGGCACATGGGGAGTTAGCCCCACGCAGGTTGAATCCGATACAAATTTCTTTTGTTGTCATGGGCGACGAGGTGCCCATCAACAAGCCAAGCCCATGCATTTTTCCCATCAGGAAACTTTGCTGGACTTTTTTCTTTGGGGTGGGTTGATAACCCGTGTCCAGTCTCCGCACATAAGAGGCATGTAAGAGGGACCGCACTCCTACTGCCATTGGGAAAAAGAGGACCCGAAGACTGATGAGAAAAGGAATTCCCAGAAGATCCACCAGGACGACGAGATAAACCTGAGAAGGCGGAACCACTAGCTTTGCTGATGCGCGAGATAATGGACTCCTCCATTTGGGAAAGTTTGTTATATACAAGGGCAGAATCAGCCTGTGCAGCAGTACATTGTTTATGTTCAGCCACAGAATGATTAAAAGCGGCCTCATAGTCAGAGACCAAATATCGTTGATGGTATGTACGCGTGTCGCATCAAAGTTTTAGCTCAGCATGCATCCATGCGAGGGTATAACTCGGCTGCCTCGGGGTGCGAGTCAAAGAAACGGAAGTGAGTGCGCCAGATTTCAGCCCATTCTTGGTCTGCGAACGCTGGAGTTGAAATTTATAAAATTGATCTGCAGCTTGCAGATAGGAGCCAAAGTCCATTGACAGCTCGGGCGCCAAGTTTGACCGAGAGCTTCTCGATGTCAAGAATATAAATAGATTTGCCATCACCCGAACAGGAGTTAGCCTTCCTGGTAGGAAGACTAGCTAGTTCGTCGATGATGTAACACAAATTTTTCTGAGTGAAAAAGAAAGAGGCAAACCGACCAAATTTTCGGTGTCAAAAAGAATTTGAGGAAAGGAGAAAGATGCAGGGGCCAAAGGGTCCCGGGCAGACAGTAGAGAGCCTTGCATGCAACAATGCTTGGCAATCTTGTCCTCGGCAGCAGACAAAGGGTCCTTGAGAGCCTCGTCATGCTTCCTTTTGTTCTCTTTCGCTGCGTCTTGGCGGCAAGCCAAGAGATGATATAATTGGGCATATAGTCCATCAACTTCTGGACGATGGCCGGAACCCTCAATTGGGCTTTGTCTTCCTCCGTAAGAGAAATGACTGAAGCCTGAGGGGAGCCGGGGTCAGGGTGAGCAACAGGGTTGAGCTCATAATCAGCCGCTTTGTTGGCATGAGCTAAATTCTCAGCCTCGGTCTTCTTGTTACGGGCAAGCTTCAAAGGAAGTGCGAATTTCCAGAGAACATCACAAGCATGTTCAGAAACATGAGTTCAGCACATATGCACAGGAACGTCAGGGCCAGGTATATCACCCTCGGTCCCAATTCGGGGGAGCATTCCCGGAGGGGGGAAGCAGGGGGATCAAGTTGATGCTGAGGAGGAGGATGCGTACCAGTGGGTGGGACAACATCGCCAGTATTTTGAGACATGTTCTTGTAGTGCGTGCAAAAGCGGGATTAACGAGATAAGGGAAAAAAAATAAAGAAAACGATAAAAGAAAGTTCGAAAAGGGTCAATGTAGCACAAAAAACGGAGAGAGATTCAAGTGAACGGCTTTGTGAAGCTGAATATGAACTCTCTATGAAAATCAAAGGGACCGAGAGTGAGAGGGAGAAACTCGAGGTCTGCAGTTTAAGTATTAGAATGTAAAACTGGATGACTCTAAAGAAGCGTAATTTACAAATGCCTGACAAGGCAGATCATTAAACAGTGCAATGATGGGTGATGAAGATCATGAAAGATCCCAAAATGGAATCACCTTTTTCTCACTGATATCTTATCCATAGATGAGCTGGCTGCGCTCTCATCGTGGAATTTGCACAGATATTTGGGCTGGATGGAAGTAATATACCACCTGTTGAAAATTCCTTGCAAGACTTCAGTAATACACATGGTGTGGTTGCTCCATATGTACCTATTAGCATGCCAATGGGACATGGTTATTATCGATAAATTATATGGAATTATATTCTTACCTCAAAATATTAGAATAGCATAGCAACTGAGGTAGAGATGGGGTCTTTAACAAAGTACTGAATGCAGTTGAATAGGTGGATGAATGAATTAGTGGATAGATGAATAGATGGATGAGGCAGTGGGATGGTAAAAGCAATAAAAAGAATCAATGTGCATGTGTTGTTTATACTGACTACATGTTTCTCTATATCTAATCTAATTGAAGCTGTACAAACTATATACTTGTATACAGCCATCAGAATATGGGTTTATATATGATTATACATATGATCATGTACTATACTATACAATGTTATATTTTTGCTTGATGATATAGTAGCCATATCTGTAATATGGTACTTGTACAGTGCATATATACGGTTATGGGTGGCAGCCCTATCAGTGACCAGTGTGATAATTAATATAAAAGACATACCTCAATAAACTCATAACAATTACAATCATTTTTCTTTTTGCACTTTGTTCCTTTATGGCCAGCTTTAACACAAATTTTGAATCTATGTTTTGTGAGCTTCTCCTTACCCCAAACTGCATAAAATCTAGAAGAAGGCTGATTTAATGAAAATTTTGGGAAACCAGATTGTTGCATATTTATATCACTTAAGGGCCTTTAAATGTTTCACAAGACATGTGCTGCTATTTAAATAGTATTCTAATGGTCAAAAGTGAGTGAATGATGAGAGATGTTGAAGAAATAAACAAAATTGATAGGATTGATAGCTCACAATGCAAATTCAGATCATGTGAACAAAATACCAAACTGAGTTTCAACATTTGATGTTCCTAATTGGGTGTTAACTATCCCAATTGGGTGTTAGGGCCATTCCAGACATGACATCAGAGCCTTGGAATATCTCCTCAACAAAAAAAAGTTACAAATATGATTCAAACTATTCTATATTTAAATTAATTTCCTCTAGATTCTGTAAAAATTTCAAGTCTTGAATAAAATTTCTGATAGTCCCTCCTTATGTGAAAAAGGGGTAATAGCTATATTTCTCAATCAGATTTTATTGAAATATTAGAAAATTTTAGGTATATACTATGTTCCATTTTATCTTGGCACCTGCCGAAAATAAGGAAAATTGAACATGCCCTTGTGGTCAAACATAGTGTCCAGTCACTTTTGTTGACTATGAGTATCTCAGTCATTTCTAAACTGTTTTGACTCTTTTAGACTTTTTTGATGGTAAAAACCATACCTGTATGGGTAGGGTATTGCATGGGTATGGATATAGATAGAAGAAATATCTATGGGAATACCTGTGCTGTTGCTTACATATAGCAACTGCTCATTGAGGCATGGTATATAGCATCAGACTTCATAAAAAAAGTTCCAAAATATGTTTTCACCACCTGTAGTCTTTAATTCAACTATGGTTTACAAAATACTAATCCTCAAGCCCAGAATGTACTGAGTGAACCCCCTTTTGAACATCTCAGGTACTGATCTAACCTTTTGCAACTACTGAGTTAACCCTGATTCAGTAACTCTTGATTTAACCCCTTTTCTAAATACTAAGTTAACCCTTCTTTTGACATTTCAAACTACTGATTTAACTCTGCTTTTCCTAATTACCATATTTAGAATATAGTCATTGATCTCCTTTAATTGATTGTAGATAAGAAACATCTTGACCACTTACCACCAGCCTCTGCTGATCTGCTCATTCTATTTTATTATGACACCAAAGCAATCAGCTCTTCATTATACTACTGTAATAAATTTTTTTACTTGCATCTATTCCTCATTTAATCAGACTGGCAAAGATTGTGTTCATATTAAAGCTGCTAGGCTCCAGATAGCCTATAGTTTGCCATTAAATATCCATACCATGAATATTAATGAACTAGGCTATAATTGAGTTCAAATTTGGTCACTATATTGACACTTGCAATTGATAATCATGCCTACTATGTGGTAAGATTTAAAGTCACAGTGTTGTATTTATATATATTGAACTGATGTTTGAATGTATAAAACAAATGGTTGAAGTACTAATCATCATATCAAATGATGAAGTTAGAATGAGCTACAATGGTGTATATAATATGAATAACACAAAGATAAAAGAGACAAAGATATTGGCTTACAAAGAAGGTTTTCATAAACTATGTTTCCAAATTGCAAAACATCATCATTAGATGGATGATATTTTTGTGTGAACCAGTCATCCTGCTGCAGAGATGATAGAAAAGATTTCAATGATTGATCAACCTGTCCACATTTATCTGTCATATAAGTGGTCCAAGCTATCAAAAATTTGGGAACAAAATCATGGTCAGTCACAGTAATCCAGAAGGAAGATTCAAATGAGATGAGGATGGCTGGGACAAAGCAAATGAGATACAAAAACTGCAGAAATAGAGTGATTATCTCAACCTGTAAAAGCATTTAAAGATGGCTTCTATGACAATAAGATTTCATGAATAATGGATGTTTACAATGCAAGTCCACAACTCAAACAAAATCTTACAGAGAATTGAGCACTGATAGTTTGTTCAACTTTAGGTATCTATAAAATGCAAGTAATATCAAAGAATAATAATAAAATGAGCATTCAATCAGATATAAAGTAAACACAACTTACAAGCTAAATAGAAGATGATATTGAAAATATAAACAATCACAAATAGTATATAAAAACTAACATGCTAATTAAAGGGGAGAAAAAATATCAGCTATTGCAATCTACTACAAATAGGTTGTACAACTTACATGCTGAATGAAATTTGAGACAGAACATATTAGCAATTGAAATAGAGCAGACACAGTGCACACAACTTACACGCTAAATAAAAATCGAGGCAGAACATATTACCAATTGAAATTAATCACAAACAGTGAACATAACTTACATACTGAATAAAAATTGATGCAAAAATATTCTCAATTGAAATCAGCCACAGATGGTGCACACAACTTACATTCTGAATAAAAATTGATGCAGAACATATTAGCAATTGAAATCAATCACAAACAGTGCATACAACTTACATCCTAAACAAAAATTGAGGCAGAACATATTAGCTATTGAAATCAATCACAAACAGTGCACACAACATACAAGCTGAATAAAAATTGAGGAAAAACATAATATCAATTGAAATAAATGACAAACAGTGCACACAACTTACAAGCTGAACAAAATTCAGGTAGAACATATTAGCTATTGAAATTAATCACAAATGATGCACAAAACTTACATCCTAAAAAAATTAATGCAGAAAATGTTATCAATTAAGATCAATCACAAATAGTGCATACAGCTTACATCCTGAATAAAAATTAATGCAGACAATGTTACCAATTTCAATCAATCACAAACAGTGCACACAACTTACATGCTGAAAAAATTCAAGCAGAACACATTAACAATTGAAATTAATCACAAATAGTGCACACAGCTTACATACTGAATAAAAATTAATGCAAAAAAAAATTAGCAATTGCAATTAAATACAAATAAGTTGTACAACTTACATGCTGAATAAAAATTAATGCAAAAAATTTCAGCAACTGAAATCTATTACAAACAATGCATACAACTTACAAGCTGAATAAAAATTGAGGCAAAACATATTAGCAATTAAAATAAATCACAAACAGTGCACACAACTTACAGTCTAAATAAAAATTGAAGCAGAAAACATTAGTAATTCAAATTAATCACAAATGGTGTACACAACTTGCATCCTGAATAAAAATTGACACAAGACAAATTAACAATTGCAATCAATCATAAACAGTGGACACAACTTACAAGCTGAATAAATATTGATACAGAACATATTACCAATTACAATCAATCACAGACAGTGCACACAACTTACATGCTGAATAAAATTTGATGCAGAATATATTAGCAATTGAAATCAATCACAAATAATGCATCCAACTTACATACTGAATAAAAATTGATGCAGAACATATTAGCTATTTCAATCAATCACAAATAGTGGATACAACTTACAAGCTGAATAAAAATTGAGACAGAAAGTATTAGCAATTAAAATCAATCACAAACAGTGCACACAACTTACATCCTGAATAAAAATTGATGCAAAAATATTAGCAATTGCAATTAATCACAAATAGTGCATACAACTTACAAGCTGAATAAAAATTGATGTGGAATGTATTAGCAACAGAAATCAATCACAAATAATGCACACAACTTACATCCTGAATACAAATTGAGGCAGAACACATTAGCAATAGAACTCAATCACAAACAGTGCACAAAACTTACATGCTGAATAAAAATTGAGGCAGAGCATATTAGCAATTGAAATCAATCACAAACAGTGCACACAACTTACAAGCTGAATAAAATTCAGGTAGAACATATTAGCCATTGAAATCAATTACAAACAGTGCAAACAACTTACAGTCTGAATAAAAATTGAGACAGAAAATATTAGTAATCAAAATCAATCACAAATGGTGCACACAACTTACACGCTGAATAAAATTGATGCAGAAAATTTGAGCAATTGAAATCAATCACAAACAGTGCATACAACTTACAAGCTGAATAAAAATTGATTAGCAATTGCAATTAATCACAAACAGTGCACACAACTTACATGCTGAATGAAAATTGAGACAGAACATATTAGCAATTGAAATCAATCACAAATAATGCATCCAACTTACATGCTGAACAAAAATTGATGCAGAACATATTAGCTATTTCAATCAATCACAAATGGTGGACACAACTTACAAGCTGAATAAAAATTGAGACAGAAGATATTAGCAATTGCAATTAATCACAAACAATACACACAACTTACGTCCTGAATAAAAATTGAGGCAGAACATATTAGCAATTGAAATCAATCACAAACAGTGCATACAACTTACATGCTGAATACAAATTGAGGCAGAAAATATTAGCAATTGAAATCAATCACATACAGTGCACACAACATACAAGCTGAATAAAAATAGATATAGCACATATTAGCAACTGAAATCAATCACACACAGTGCACACAACTTACATCCTGAATAAACATTCAGGTAGAACATATTAGTAATTGAAATCCATCACAAACAATGCACACAACTTACAAGCTGAATAAAAATTGATACAGAACATATTATCAATTGAAATCAATCATATACAGTGCACCCAACTTACATCCTGAATAAACATTCAGGCAGAACATATTAGTAATTGAAATCCATCACAAACAGTCCACACAACTTACATCCTGAATAAAAATTCATACAAAAATTTTGAGCAATTTCAATTGAGCACTAAATCCTATCTCTACCAGTTAGATTCTCACCCCATAGTTCTTATAACATGCTGTTAGTATATTATTAAAAGTTCCAAATTGAATACTCACATCCTATCTATTTATTAGTGTGATTATCAAAGACAAGTAAATAATAGGTAGTTACATACTAACTTGATGTTAGCTACTTTTATTTGAGAGGGCAGCAGCATATTCACATACATAATAGAAATGTGGAAACCACATCATGGCATGCAATATCAAATCATTCTTTATATCAATTAACCACTCATATGATGTAGCACATTTTAACCAACATACCATTTTTGTTATATTTCCATATGGCATGCTAAAGAACATATTAAGCAAAATAAACATAGAACAGGCTAATAACATACTATTGTATTGCATATTGAATACATATTTTCAAATTATTCTGTTGCACAGTAACAAACAGCATTTTGAGAGCAACATCATCAATTGATGCTGCTGTTTGCTTCATTAGCTCTCCAATTTGTTTTTGGTGATCACTTTCATTCTTATCAAGTCCTATTCATCATATTAAGTCTCCAAATTGATTTTCTGAATTATAAATAACTTACCCTCAAGTCGAACATAAGCACGTGGAGGAAATTGATAGTTTCTAAGTGGTTGTTCAAACTTTGCTGCAAAGTATCCAAAGCATGCATGGTATTCTGATCTGGGGTATTCTTTCTGTCCCAAACTTGACTGATGAGATCATCAAATTTCATGAAGATTGCCACAACTGGCACTGGTTTTGTCTGAGTTCTCATTATTATTGAAATGTATATTATGAACTTACCATTCCATTTCCGATTTTCATTGAAAAATTTAACTTCCAAGTCCAATAAAGGGCGTGATACATCCGGGTCAAAGCAAAACCTACACCCATTGTGATTTGAGGTGCTTCCAATAAATAAAAAAAATAGGAAATAACAAAAACAGTAAACACATACCATATGATATGAATTTGATCATCAACTCCACGGGCCTTTGAGCACTTCTCCATGAAATCCATCACAGCCTTTAGTTCCTCCTCACCCCCTGCCTCAAAACCAGCCGAATCATGGAAAATGAACTTTGGGTTACTCCTGAATGTGAATGCTCGGTGTATGTCATGGGTTCCACGCTACAATCTCAAAAATTTAGTCGTTTTATCTGTGGGAGATGCAGAGATTACGGAGGAGTATTACCCTCGAAGTTGGTACTAGCTGTTGAAAATGATAAGTGTCTGACATCTGGTGCAGGGCAGAGTAACTCACAAGATTTTTACCGTCGTCATACATGGACGGCTCCTCAGTTGTGTTACATACCCGTTTTAACAGAGTTGTTTTGCCAGCGTTTGCCCTTCCGATGACAAGAATCCGGAAATGCTTGTATTTGGCTCGGAGGTCTGCAGCCTCAACACGGCTGATTGCCATCGCAGTCGACGACCCATGACCCGTGGCTAGGGGAGCTCGCAGTCGGCAATCCATGACCCACGGCTGGGAGGCTCGCAGTCCGACGTGATCCAAATCCTATGGATTTCTTGAATCGATTACCCAATGCTTTGACCTTCGACTCTTTAGCAGGATTTTTGACGATTAGCAGACATCTCGATGATGAGGGTAACGAGACAACAGTCCAGTTGGGAAGCGCAGAGGGACGATGTCGTCGGTCGACTTCTCATCCCACGCACTCCCCGGGCAGCTGGGGACTGGGTGCAGAGCAGGCTATAAATGGATGTCTGGGACTCATTAAGGAAGCTGCATCTCATGACCAATTGAGCGGGTGGGGAAATGCCAGGGCTTCCTTTCCAAATTTACTGCCAACGTCTCATCTCTCTGCATACCTTGTTCCTTATGAACTACAAGTCTGATCCCGATGGAGCCATGGTTCCCTTAGACGCACTCAAGAAACAATGCAGAAGATGGCGCACAGCTCTCAACCAGTCGGTCATTACCCTACAAACCCTAGCTGATGACAAGTCCTCAGGTCAAAATGAACACCAGATACCTGTCATCGCTCATCAATTTTTTCTCCAATGGATATGATCGAGTTCTAACGCGAATAAAGATCTATTCTTATCGTCTCTGTATTTTGTTCTATACACAACGTCATCCAATTAAGAATAAACCTCGATTACCAGAGTAGTTTGATTCATAGTGAGCACCATGATAGTCAATGCAGCGCGCAGTCGATATTTCATCACAAGGAATGGCTCACTGAGCGCATAATGTATGGTATAGATACGCTACAAATGAATATAATGCTTCGCAGTCCGTAATAACACCCTGAAGATTGTCTGTATATGATATCTTCCTACCGCAGCTAGCGTCAAGAACGTGGTGAAAAATCACGGTGTATCTCTAACGAGTATAATAGGAGCACAGAGAAGTTGTGTTTCTTAGTATCGGAGAGAAATACGGACGAGGACGGGCATAGAGCCACCGAGAGCAGTAGAACACATAGGGCGATGCCTAAACGTATCCCAGAATCTGTAGGTAACGCTAAGGGCGAGTTTCAGTAGCTGGAGAGAATATACTGGGATTAGAAATTCATAGTAGCTTCCCTCGCGTTTGAAGCTGTGGGGCAGTGTTAGCGGTGCGAGACTAGGAGCGTCAAAACCACGTTGAGATATTGAAATAATGGACAAGATTTCGTGAAATGAGAGGATAGATGCAATATTAATGACACCGTATGGATTCCGTGAAGGTTCGGAGTCGGCAAAGTGAAGGGAAGCGCCATCGATACCGGACAGAATGATGGGTCGCTCAGCGAACAATTCACCTCAGGGCGTGTTGCGACATCCACATACTCGGAAGCAACGGTGGGGAAGATCAAGACAACGGTGTTGACGCCTCTGTAGAGGGGAAGACTCACAGATATGCTGTGTGAATCTGTAAAAGAGGTCCCAAAGAACGGCAGATGGATACGTCTCACAGTTCTGAGTAGCATTATAGCATACCTTTCGCCTCGAATCATCCCTCTACTCTCCACAAACCACATTCTAAAGGCAGTGAACGACCAGGACTGTATTCCGCCATGCGATAGTTTGATTCTAATTTAAATGACTTCCCTCGCGGGGGCGAGCTGTTGGAGACCAGCGTACATCTGTCGCCGACGTTCAGACAGCATAGTTTTTATCGAACATGTGAGGAAAGAGGACTTACTGTCGAGAGAGTCGAAGTTATTATTTCGTCTAATGGGAAGCGTTCAGCATTCAAAAATATGTCATTCTGTTAATTGATTTCACGTCATCTATCTGGAACCCCAGCAGAAGTGCCTATCAAGTTGCGATACTAGCAGAAAGAAATGGTACATTTTGTTAAAGCTATGTATGGCGCCCAGGCTGTAGCAGTATCACCCGAATGGGTTTATACTTGTAGTTCTGTCAGGCGGATGAGATCATATATAGTGGAGGTGCAGATCAAGATGAACCAGTTATGAGCAGAGCAGTGCTATTGGCAAGGGACCAAGTCGACATAGGTCGAAATGATGCGCAGAACCAAACAGCCGGAAGCTTTCGGGATATCCCACGGTTGGTTCAGATCCCCATGTGACAGTAGTGACTATCGTGACTGCGGGAGTATTCGTACTGACACACGGAATGTATATGGTAGTGAGGCTTAAGCACTGAATAGACAGGTATAAATGCTAATTATTCACTGGGGGATTGTATCTAGAACATGGCCTGTATTTATACTGTAGAATAGTGTCCTAAGACTATGTAAAAGGGTCTAGATAAAAGAGGTCATATTCAGGGTTATTGGTAAGGAATGGTTTCAGATGAAAAAGGGATAGTAAAGAATGGAGAGGGATAACTCGTGTATAGGTCGACGGAATGGAATGCAGTCGAAATAAAAGATAAGATAAAGAAAAGATAATCAACGTGTGAGAAGTGTACCGGATCGTCACACCCCACCACTCTCTTGACATAGCCTCTGAGTGCTTGAGCCGCGCAATCCCAAACATGCAGAGCGAGTAACCCTGGACTGGTTATTTTTGCTTACAGAGTGTGACATACACTAAACCTATACTTTTTCATCCTTCCAATAGTTCTGCGCTCGTCTTGTCCACCGTTCGAAATGAATGCTATCGGTACGAAAACGAATACTCAAATAGAGGCATTCGGTGAGATTCTACTACCTCTTGTTATACGTGATGGATGACCTCTTAAATTCTCTATTTTCTTTCCTTCATCAACGACCTGTGAGAAAAGAAGATCCGAGGCCTTATGTTACACGACCTTACGACAAGACACAATCGAATCCAGAGTCGTCGTCTTCATGGGCCCTGTCATATCACCACTCTCTCTTCTTTCCATCCATTCGGTAATTCCATGTACCCCGTCTTATCCATTGCTGCTGCGTCCCGTCATATTGGCCGTTGAAGTCGGGAATCTTCGTTAATAATGTTTAGTCGCAGCTAGGAGTAGCGGAAAAGGCAGAAGCAAAGGTTAACGTGGGATGCAAGGCTTCCAGTGCTAATATGAGTGTTGTTTGACAATATATCCTGAAGGCACAGCCTCTTTTAATTTACCATCTTGTTCTTCGCGTAGCCTAGGCTCTTTAGATCTACCTGTGTATACGCATTTGGCTGGAATGCATCAACCTGACGAAGCCAAATAACTAACCTTCGTCAATAAATTATAATCCTCCACGTTCCAGTGGCTTATAATGGTGGTCAGGGATCAGGTAAGCGTGTAATCTGTACAAAATGCGTTATATCTTACCGATTTTCGCTTACTTGCATCAACTACCCATCTCAGAAACGTCTTGGGGCTATAGTTTTCCCCGCGAGCTCCGGTCCCACAGTCTACCCGGCACCAACCAGCCTTACTCTCGGCAGAGATTCCTCCTCGAATGCACTAGCACTCTCTGCGTCCTAATCAGAGCAGATAATGGGCTATAAACCTCTGGTGAGCATTTCCATAAACTGTCTAAAACGTGTATTTGCTGCATACATCTGACTTTATGAGATAATTCATGTCCTGCACATACGTCGCGGAATGTTCACGGGATGGCAGAGGAGTGGAGCAATCTGAGAATGATAGATGTGAATTTTAGTCTGTCGTTGAATTGCAATCAGCTAAAGCTTAAAACGATATACAACCAACTGAGAAAACACGCATCTAGGGTAATGGCGCACTTTCTATAAGATAATTCTGAAGCTTAAGAGTATGGGAGAGCGACGGACATCTCGTCGAGGGTGACTGCTTGCCGTACACGATTCCCGCCTGCAAAACCCCTACTACAGTAATCCAAACACCCCAAGTCAACGGCACGATGAATGTAGTATGTATCTAATATACCCTCTATAGACCATTTGAAACTTTTGGCGGATACTAACGAACGACATGGCAAATATTGACATTTGTGTTAACTCAACGTCAACTTGAAGATTGCCCATACCAGACCTCGAGAGCGTCTGGTTGTCCCCGAGCCGGGCTGGACCCGATCATATGCGCTGGACTAACACAGTTACAATGCCCGCCAAAAGGTCGAAGTGTCTATCAGGTACCGTCGAGCCATACATGGTATAGCCAATATTGTACTCATCCAACGACGGGTTTAAGAGTGATTTTATTTTCCTTAAAAATTTTCAATATTGTGCTAACAAATGGGATTCCTTCGAAGGCTATGTCCTAATAGATTGCGTCCACTGTCTTCACGAAGATGTTTTAAAGGTCTGGAACTCCCTTCTGGAACTCCCTTGAACCTCTGGCTCTGAAGAACATAAGGTCTGGTCCCAATTTCCACCTTAAATTATCTCGTCCTGGAATACTTCGCATACACTGACTGGGCGGCGATGAAGAATGAGTGCATCCGCACGAGCTCAAGATTCCCTAGCCTCCAGAATGACACTTTCCTGAGACCAATGGTTGCCCAAAAATGTATGCTGAACGGAGGAACTTGCAGCTGAATCTCAATTCTCTACATCCATCACCGTATTGTATCGTGGGGTTTGAGACGAGATATTGAAAGTATCTCACAATAGAAGGATGAAAACATAACGATGCGGCCATCTATTTCTACTTGAGTTCGGAAGCTAGCACTAAAAGAGTCTAATCGAGCCCGCAACCAGCTGGAAGTCCCGCGAATCATCGATCCTTAAGAACAAGGAGAACATGTATGTGAATATATCGTGTACAGCCACTGCACTGAAGCCAGGTAAAATTGCACGGTGAAAAGAACGAGCTTATACGCCGTGACTCCGTGTCACGAACCACGAGGCAGACGCAGGCGCAGAGACCACACGAGAATAGCCAGCTATAAGGCTACATTGGATGTGAGATAGACCACAGACTAAGCCGTTGAGTTAATTACGTGTGAGAGGTTTATGCAAAGAAAAATAACAGGAGAAACGAAGGATACCAGTACACGGAGACGACATAAAGCACGACGGGCTGCGGCTAGGTAGGGGCAGGGTGAAATTGGATAGAAATGGATGGGAGATGGCAGGACAAAACGAGTCACAAAGGCGATGAACGAAAGTGGAAAAGACTGAGAAGTAACCACTGACGGAGAGGAAAAATGAAGGAAGAATGCGCGGCTTAGACGAAGGAGACAGGCACACCATAGTAAACGCAAATGATGAGAGCATGGCGGTTCGAAGAATAGTAAAACGATGGATAAGCGGAAACAAAACGGAAAGTTGTGTATCGATACATCGAGAATGGAGGCCCTTTCGAGTGCACACTGTTAATAGTAGGCCCAGCGCAGGCATTCGCAGAGGACGAATACGAAGCAAAACCCACATACGTCACGCAATGCTCACAGGCCCGCAGGGGTTGGAGAAATCTGAGAATGATAGATGTACATTGTTCGTAATTGCAGGCTCGGACCGGGGTCAACTCACGAACCGATGCTATTCTTGCCACCCTATTCCAAATTCATCACTTGATTGCTCTTTCCTTCCGAAACGTTCTTCACCTTCCCGAGTCGAACCTGATACCGAGTCCGAGTCCGAGCCAGGCCACTCCTCCGAGTCCCATCGCAGGTCAGACCCGATACGACGATTCAATCGGGGGCACAAGGATCTATTCAATCTGGTTCCGGTCAAAGAGGGTGAGGATAAAGTGGCTGTCGGGATGGTGGGATGCCTAATCGCGCTCGGGGTGGCCGACATCGAGGAGCAGGAGTAAATCAGGTAGTAATACAACCCCTAGACCTGGTGCTGCCGGATTCAACATGTCTAGAAGCACAGACAGCGCGGTCCTTGGGCCATCAACATCAACATCAGCTGCGGCTTTGACCCAACCCAGAGCGAGGATGCATATATGCATCTTTTGATTTTCAATCGCCCACGTCCGACACCCATCTCTCGGTCTTATTTTAAATTTTATATGCTGCTTCGCACCGCTTGTCGACTTGATGTCCGATTTATCATTCGTCGTACCCTACAACACAACACCATAGTCTTTGGACGGCACATACAACGTGCCCGATCGTGCCAGTCCTCACTCTCGCTTTGGTAAGTCACTGTGCACTATCATTCGCATCCTCATCCTCATTTCCATCTCATTATCACTTTCACTCATCGTCACCGTGCACACGCATAAATTCACGCATGCAGTCACTAATAATCATCGGCATCCACGTCGTATCCAGTTCTTCCCAACGCCGACATTTTCTTGTTCCCTTCTTTTCCCTTCTGCTCTTTTCCTATCCGCATTCACACTCACTGACATTCTTCCACAGCACAACCATGCAGAGCGCCGGGACCGCCTAGCAGCGTGTCAATCTTCCCTCTTCGAGGAGCAGTCGCAGACGCAACCTTGAAGATAGTTTACTCGGGTGGCAGACGGCCAGGGTGCGGGACGGGGTCAGGAGAGGGTGCGGGTGCGGGTGGCACAGATCTCGATGCGAAAGGTGGAGGCGACGGGGGGAAGCCGAGCGAGAGAGAAGGAAGAGGTCAGGTGATATCGAGAAGGGCGGCGCTGGGTTGCTGTACATCCGACCTTGGGATACAAAAGCGCGTACGAGGTCCGTGCTACAAGAAGGGAACGATAGAGAGCGGATACTGTAACATGCATTTCCCTCCCACCCTTCAATGATCCACGCCTCGCTAATGAATCATGATTCGACTTTCATGCTCTTCTCCCTTTTTGATTTGTGATTTTAGAAAAATTTATGTGCGTTCTCAAATATATCGATCATCTGAACAGAAGCGCTCGTGAACACGACATCCAGAGGCCGTATATCTTACGGACACCCATCCTCTAAAAGTACGTCTATCCACATCTCCTTTCCGTCCTCTCCCTAATTTCCTTTATTCATGGTCTGCGCAGTACCGAGTCACTGAGACCGTAGGTTCGGGACAGGCGTTGACGCCAATAAGCTGAAGAATAGCCTCCGCTTTGATTGTCTGATTCACATATATGCGACCGTACGTTCATTTCCATACAGCACGAACTTCGAATCGGTGAGCACCATTCAGACCGAAGGCTGCTGGCTGAAGACTGATGCGCGCAACCATCTGTTCTCCTCTTCTCTTTAAATAAAGTCACCTCAAGGTTATTTGTATCTCATGTGCGAATGGGCGGTCTTGGGAAACGGAGACACGCGGGAGTTCATCTTCGAGACGCTGGGAGCAGGCCTGGTGTGGATGTTCCTACTCGATGAGTTTCTGTTCCTTTCCGCGCTTATTGCATCATACTGACTACTGGTCAGTATTTAATAAAGCCATTACTGTATATGATACTTCTTTATCATCTATGTCTCTACGTTCTTAACAGATATGGAGGTGTTTTAACGTCTGGGGAAGTTCATGTTGGGTCCCGCTGCTAGTTTTTGTTGCAGAACTTGGTGAGCGCCGGAGAGCATATTCGGCATACACACTCCTATTAATCGCTTATGCTATTACAGGTCTCTTAGGTGCTGTGATGGTTCTATCAGGGGCGTTTACCAACCCATCCACCTATATGAACCGCAATCTCTTCAATAACATCGAAAGGGGTCCGACGTTCATCTCACTCGGCGCCACCGTGCCTTCCGCGTTTCTCATTGGATGGAGATTAAACTACTCTGGAGTCTCCAGCCTACACACAGCACCGTCCGGCCTGCAAAGAATATTTAAGCATATGATTATGCTGGTGGTAGATTTGGCCGCGGCCTACCCGCTCGCAATCGTGCTCTATGCCGTCTCCATGCCGGTTCCGTCATTCAGCGTGATAGGATATCCCTGAGCAGACGTTCAGTATTATATCAAGTCCGTGCAGATCATTGTTTTGGTACGTAGTCTCTCTCTGATGATTATGTTTGTATGACCTGGAGTTAGGGGATGGCACCGACTGTGCTGGTGGAGAGGCTTGCCATTACGAACATGAGAATGGTAATAACAGGTTCATGAATAAATCACGTATCAAGCTTGCAGTTGAAGTCATATTATGGGATTGATAGCCGAATACCACTGCAGAATTTAACACTTCAAGTAGCGAGACGATTGTAGAAACGTTTATTCAAGCTCCGATCTAATTAAATCTCCATGTTGTTCCGCTTGCTTGTTCTTTGCTTCGGCCCATTTCTTCCGACCCGACTCAAAATATGTTTATTCTTTATCGTCATTTGCGCTGTTAGTCTATTTAGTTGGTGTAGGGGCACTTCACCGCTGTAAAGCTGTGCTTCCCTGCTTCTTATCCTGGACCAGCACCACTGAAGATGGCGATGGCGATGGTGATGTGCAGACGGTCACCGATGTTATCAGGACGTGTCTGGCCCCCAAAGCCGTGCTCAAAATGATCCTTGGCAGTGTCCTGTGCGTCCATCTCTCTTTTTATCCGCCTTCTTCCACATGTTGTACACGATCCTGACTGTAATCATCATTGTCCCCGTCCTCCCCATACAGACTGACAAACAACGGCAACGCAACCCTGCACGAGATCGATGTCGCGCATCCCGCCGCAAAGAACACGATCGAGCTCAGCAGGACCCAGGACGAGGAGTGCGGCCACAGCACCACGAGCGTCATCATCCTCGGTGCGCAGTCCTCCCTCTTCCTCCCTCTTTCTTCTTTCTTACCACTTCTTCCTTGCCACTTCTCTCTTACCACTTCTCTCTTACCACTTCTCTCTTACCGCTTCCACCTTTACCCACCCACCCACCCATACAGTCGGCGATATCCTCGCCCAATCCAGCTCAAGCGCGGCATCCACCCCTTCATCGTCATCTCTGCCTACAACAAGGTCCTCGCCGAGGCGCTCTCCATCATCCAGCGTATCTCCGTCCCCATCGACACCGCCGACGACGTACAGGTGCTCGCGCTCATCAATACGTCCATCGGCACCAAGTTCTTCATGCGCTAGTCGGATATGATGTGTGCGCTCGCGTTGCAGGCGGTGCGCACTGTCGCTGTGAGCCACGGCCATGGTGTCGCTCCCGGGGCTGCAGCTGCGGCGGGGGAGTGCATGGGCGGAGGCAGGCAGGGCCATGTGCATAGGCAGACGTGTGTTGATATAAAGAGATACGCGCGCGTCAAGAAGATCCCCAGTGGTGAAATCGAGGAATCGCGGGTGCTCTCAGGCCTCCTTAACAAAGACATCACGCACCCGCGCATCACCCTGCTCGACTTCCCCCCCCCCCCCCCCCCCCCCCGAGTACAAGATGGGCGAGTCGCAGACGAACATGGAGTTCAGCAGGGAGGGGGACTAGGCGCGCGCGCAGGAGATCGAGGAGGAGCAGGTGAAGCAGCTATATGACAGGCTGCTGGAAATGAAGCCGAATTTGGGTCGTTACGGAGAGGGGGTATGTGGTGCGTTCTGTTACTCCTTTTCCCTTTCCCCTTCCCCGCTTCACCTTAGTTCATGTGTATATGTTAATACTAATAATAACATCTTCCCTCCCTCACAGACCTCGCGCAGCACATATTCGCGCAAGTCGGACAACAACCGCATCGCGCTCGCGGTCGGCGCGACGATCGTGAACCGCATCGAGGATATCAGGGAGAGCGATGTCGGGACGGGGTGTGGGGTGTTTAGGGTGGGGAAGATCGGGGATGAGTGAGTGTTGAATTTTTTTATTCTTTTTTCTTTTTGGGGTGGTTTTGGGTCTTTTTACGGTTTTTTTTTGCTTTTCATTTGCTGGGCTGGGCTGGGCTGGGCTGCTTTACCTTGCTCTGCTTTGCCTTGCCTTGCGTGTGCGTGTGCATGTTTGGTTTTGGCTTTCATAGCCCTTGCGTTTTTACTTCCTTCTACTTTCTCTTTCTCTTTTTTTTTTTTTTCTTGGTTCGATTCTTGGTGATCAGTGTGAGTGCCTGCGTCTGCGTTCTGCGTTCTGCGTTCTGCGTCTGTTTTCTCTGTATATTTTCTCGCCTTCGCCCTCACTCTGTCTTCTGTCTTTTGACATACGTACGTGCACACCGCCCGCGATGCGATTTTTTCGGGACTTGGACTTGGGATTGGATTCTTGGACGTTCGCGTAGATTTTTCTCTTTTTCTCGTTTCATCTTTCCTTTCCTTTCCTTTTCTGTTCTCGTTCTGTTTTTCCTTCTTTTCGTTCGTGCTGTTTTCTTGTGTCCCGTCGTTAGTTCGTTCGTTCCAGTGTCTGAGTCTGCGTCTTTTTCCTCACGCCCTCGCTCTGTCTTTCGACATGCGTGCGTGCGTGTACACCCGCGATATGATTCTTTTTTGGACTTGGACTTCGACGCCCGCGTGGATTTTTTTTTCTTTCTGTTCTGTTCTGTTCATTTTTTTGCTTCTTTTCGTACTGTTTATTTTATTTTATTTTGCACCGTCGTACATCGTTCGTTCTGCGCCCCGGCCCTTTCTTCTGGTGCTGGTTCTTGACCGTTTGACCATGACCATTCATCCCTTCGATGGATGGAATTGGAATTGGAATTGAGACTGGAATTGGTACTAGAATCTTGGCCGCCCGTTCCCGTTCCCATTCCCATCCTTTTTTTTGCTTCTTCTCTGTCCTTGGTTCTGGTTCGGTTCCCGTCCGATCGAAGTTTTCTCTCTTTTCTTTTCTTCTCTTCAGTTCGGTTCACGACGAAAAGTCAAGATTCTCTCTGTCCATGTCCATGTCCGTCTCTTTTCTGCGTCTGCGTCTGCGCGTGCGACTGTATTCTCTTTTTTTTTCTCATTTGGTTTGGGTTTGCTTGTTTGCTTGTTTGTTGGTGCGGCTAGTTGGGTCTTATTTTTTATTTTTTATTTTCTATCTCTATCCTTTTCCTCTTTACGCTTTCTGTCTCTCTTTCGCTTTTCGCCTTTTGCTTTCGTTGGCTCTTCTTTTTGGTTTTCGTTTCCGTTCTGTTTGGGGCGGAACGGAGCAGAATCTTATTTCACTTTTTTCTTTTTCTTTGGTTGCACTGGCTGGGGCTGGTGTCTTCGTTTTATTTTGTTTTGTTTTTCTCCTTGCGCATGCAAGCGAGCGGGCGAGCGTACGTCTTTCGTCGTTCATCGTGCGTTCATTTGGAATTATGGGTTATGCGTTTCGGGCTTGTTTTTGTTCTTTTTTGTTTGTTTGATTCGCACTACTTTCTTCTTTGTGTTTTACCTATTTTTTTTTCTTATCTGTTTCTTCATGAATCTCGCTCCCAACTCTGAACTAACCAACCATCTCCTCCCTCTCCTCATCCTCCATCAATCAGATACTTCACATTCCTCACCGAATGCCGCGCCCCAAAAGCACGCACCCTCCTCCGCGGGCCCTCCAGACATCCTGAACGAGATCGACCGCAACCTCGCAGACGCCATGTCCGCCACCTGCAACGCCTTCTTCAACCCCACCTTTTGCCCCGCCGGCGGCACCGAGATGGCCATTAGTGTCGGGCTGCAGCAGAAGGCCCACAGAGGCTCGGTGCAGGGCTTGGGAACGTAGCCGTATAGAGCAGTTGTGGACGTGATGGACGATATCCCCTGGGTGCTGATCCAGAATTCGGGCGGGAATGTTATTAGGGTATTGACGGAGTTGTGGGTGCGTTTTTTTCTTTTCTTTTTTGTTATTTTTGTTGTTCTAGTGCTGAACCAAATGCGGGGGGTTTTTTTTAGGGGGGGGGTGTCAATGGCGATACGGACAGGATTGTCGATATGAAGGAGTATGGGTTGTACGAGTCCGCTAGTGTCAAGGTTCGTACTCACTCGATCTGGACATGGCGTCTGCGTCTGATCTTCTGCTTCTTCTCCTTCCCTCTCCAGATCCAAACCCTTAAAACTGCCATCAAGGTCCGTTTTTTGATATTATGTTGCTCTTCTTTACTTACTCAGTTCTGATACCTGACACAGGCTGCGCGCATGCTCTTCTGCGTGGACGACGTCGTCCAGGCCGTGCGCAAGGTGCAAGAAGGCGGAGGAGGCGCGAGTGCTCTGCCTGAGGAGATGATGGAGGTGCAGTAGAGTTCTACTTATATAGATGGTCATGCAGGTCTTCCGCTGTTCACGCCTGGCGAGGGAGATGGTATATGAGATATCCCTTTACTTCGTCTTCCGCCTACTAGCGCCACTTGAAGCATAGAGGTGTATATTCGCCTAAAGAATGTTATACGTAGATAGCTACAGGACGTTGAACATAGGTTGGAGGCCGATGGACCTCCCCCTTGGCGCGGCCCTACACTCGTCACCGATACCTATAACTTAGCTTATTGCGGAACTCGAGAAGAATATGTGCCAACTGTAGTACTTGTACTCGGAGGAACTCATAAGCTCACCTCTGAAAGGAAAACCAACGGAAAACATCCCAAGAGCTGTCATTTTTATGACAGTCGAATAGGCGTCGCGTCATAAAGCATGCGATAAGAAGTACTTTTCATTACATAGTTTACGAATGCCGAGAACGCTCGAGTCTCTGTATGTAGCAATCGTAGGATTGAAAGAATGTTGGACACTGTCCAGAGAGCCAACACTGATGAACGTTCTTGTGAGACTAGTGATAGATAATCTGTAGCCTGTCGGCATTCTTTTCTGATAATAATGGAAATCTGCCCGCTATGTAAGCACACAGACTGGTCACGTCGTCGGGGGCTATATGCTTGTCAATCCTCATCATTGCTAATACTTCAACCCCTAGACCAATGGTAATGTGTTTGATGCCGACGAAGGAAGGGTGGATGAGGTGTTTATCCAGGATACTGACATTGATATCCTCTAGATATCTTACGACAGTCAGAGGTTCAGGAGAGGGAACGCTAAGTGTTATATGAAGATTATCGAACTTTAAAGTGGCATCGGGTTTGAGGAGGTGGGTTATGACAGAAAGATGAGTTCCGACACCATTCGTGAATGAAATGGATTCGAGATATGCTGGGTGATCGTATTCGATAGCAATATCATTTTGATGGGTTACAAATTGGTCTTTGGGAGGCGCATTACTTTATATTCGACGGTAAGGTATTACAAGTAAATGACTTACTGTGGTCAATCCACAACCTCACAGATAATGCCTTAAGAGCTGGAGCGCTGCGGAGAACTTCGTTGAGCACCTTGAACGTTAGGGCGTATGTAACATCTATCGAGAACTGTGTGAGACAAGGGAATGTATATCGAAGAGAAGCCGGCATATCGGATTCCGAATGGGCTATCAACCCGAGATCCACTATTGAGACGGAGCCGTCGATGTCAAGAGACTCCAATGGTACAGGCTCTCCCCTTCGCGTCGTATCAATATTTCCATCCTGATTCCGATCGTGATTGTCATTGCTATTGTGCGACCGATATAGACCTACAGAGACTCGTCGAAGATAGAGGTGTTTGATTTTTGAGCCCAGCAGGAAATCTCGTGGTAGGTTTCGCATCACGTTGAGACTTAGTCGGTTTAGCTGTGAGAACTGAAGGAGATCTTCCAGCGCTTTCAAAAGCTCCGAGTTGATTAAGTTCCAGATTAATCCATCATAGCGTGGATTCTCTTCGTCGTCATGACCTCCACGACTCCATCTATAGACGTACAAAGAGAGGGAGCGGATACTCGTAGTAGATTCCGAATTCGGAGTATCCGTGTGGGGTGGCCGAAACAAATTGTTGAAAACATAGGCTAGGTTACCATCTTCGAGAGCTGGCATGACCTCGTCATAAAAGCCGATCATCTGCAATGAGAAGGATGTGGCGAATGTGCATACCCCCGGCATCGTGGCAATTGAGTGTCCGCTGCGAATGACGCTTGCGAGGTTTTTGATGCTCTCGGCTG
This sequence comes from Psilocybe azurescens, assembly GCA_023853785.1. Taxonomy (NCBI): domain Eukaryota; kingdom Fungi; phylum Basidiomycota; class Agaricomycetes; order Agaricales; family Agrocybaceae; genus Psilocybe; species Psilocybe azurescens. Next base: position 22,323 of record JAJIRX010000773.1, on the reverse strand, counting down.
TGTGTTGTATGTCCTGCCAAGCGGACCAACGAAATGGGACAAGCGCCGAGAAACGCACTTTATTTGCATGGTTATGAAGTGCATGCGATGTCAGTGCGATGGACGAGATGCTCGATATGTCCAATGTTCTGGATGCCTCGTCGATGATGTCATCCACGAGCTCGACAGGTAGTGTAGGGAGGACCTGAGTGTGTCGAAGTTCTGGAAAGCGGGACATGTCTCTCATTCAAACTCCTGTTCGGACGGTTCAGTGAGGTTGCACTCTGAGCGTGGCGACATGCTCATACATAGGGGACAGGGATGACTTTCAGTTTATGTAACGCTGTTCTCACGTCAGATATCAGGAATAAATATAGCTTTTGTCAATTTCATTCGAAGCGTAACAGAGGTGTTTCAGCTTGTCGTCCCTTTTCTCCAGCAAAAGGGTTCACGGCTGGTTTGAATACCTGGGATAGAGGTCCAATCTCTAGGAGAACCTGCGTGGGGTACTTATTAAGCATGTCATTCCTGTCGTCGTCTCCCATCACTATCACTGCACACAACCATTTATATTCCGTGTGCTTTTCACCTGAATTCATGCAGCTTCTGGGATTTCCAATCCATTTGTTTTTGGAGGCAACCACATTTTCAAATCCCACTATTTGTTTAAAGCCAATGGTACATACCATATTATCCTGCATTCTCATTCTTTGCTACTAGTACTGCCAACAAATCATGGACGCCGTTGCAGCAAATATGGATATAACTTATAATTAAAGTAATAAGCAACCCTCCGAGATTACTAAATCTTTATTATCTACCACTCCTGTAAATCGATTTGAAGGGTATGAAGCTCTGTTAGGAACTCGGTGAGGTTTTCAATATCTGTGCTCGTCTCAGTGAGATCGAGTGTCTGCATATTCATAATCATGCGACAGCACTGTCTCGCTCGATCTCAGAAATGTAGAAAGCGTACTGAATCAAAGACATACCCCAATCGACAATATGGATATTGGCCATCTGCACTCCGTCAGAAATGAGTGGTGGACGCTTTGGTTGTATGCCATACAAGTACTTACCCGAAGACAATATGAGCTTTTGAGACTTGATTCATGATCGCCAAAGGTGTGATGACTGCAAAAAGAGCTATCTCAAGGGATGTCAATGAATTGAGGGTCCCATTTATTAATGACAATCAGACAAACTTACAGCACACTACGAACATTATCCATGCACCATCGCGTGTGACGAGTCTCACAACTGGTACTTTCATCTTCATCAGGTCATATTTAACCGCCGTCAATACTCCCAGTGATATGTGCGTAGCCCAGACAGAAGCACTGAAATGCCGAAATGATAGACAGATAAGATGCGCCTTGTTTTTGGAGGTCGAATTATTTGAGGCTTTGGCTCACCAGAAATAAACCACTGAAGAGTGCGTCTCACTGCTGTCACAAACACCATCATACCGCACATCAACCGAACTCGGTCCAAAGACCACATCCACCCCAATTTGGCCACAAAAGAGAAACAGAAGGAACACCCCAACACGCTTATCTCTCTGATGCAGCGCATAGACTATGCGACGAGTGAGTTTCAAGAATCGAAGCAGAAATAAAAATAAAGCGAAAATTATTCAGATAACGCACGATAACTGAGAAGACGGATGATATGGATGGGAAACGTACCTCGAAGCATGAGAATACTATCCAATGCAGCAACCAAAACGCATCCAGCAATTATCTGAAATATAAACCACCTCTTACAGTTCCTCTCGGGAATGTCCGTTGACGATAATGTCCAAAATACTAAGAACACGTTGACGCTAAGGTTAAACAAGTCAAAACCATCAGCCAATCGTACGTAAAGACCAGACCGCAAAACAGATTAAGGGATCTCGGATGGAGGGTTGAATGAGGACAGACAGACCTTTGTGTGATAATACCCAGGTATCGGGCGATCATGTATATGACCCTTACGACTGATAGCGGTAATCTAATTCACGAACCCGTTCCACTCAATAACCCGTTAATTGACAACGACCAACAAACATGCTCTGTTCACGTTGAACATAACATGTAAGTGTGAGACGTACTTCCAAATATACCGAACCTCCTCATTTAGTGTGATCACATATTCGTACAGGAGAACTGCTAGCGAAGCCACTTTTCCATGACAGTATAAGTAACACAGCTTCAGTTTATCGGGCAAAGGACGGACGCACATGTAGACCATTTTCGAATGTTAATATTCTGCGCTAGCTCTCGAGATAGGATATCCGGGTCATCCATTAGCAAGAGCCGCAAGAATAAGAACTTGAGAGGATGAAAATGATGCAGAGGAAGAGGGAGAAGAAAATGATCATAGGGTAGGAAGATATCGTCAGAACTACACCAGGGGTTCAGACTTCAGGGTGAAGACGATCTGTAAGAATTCTACCAAATTCCCAGAGTTCCGTTTCGGTCCCCTCACGTCCAGATTAAATTAAATTGCTCAGCACATGCTAATAGATAGCAACATCTGAGCATATCGTGACAAGCGCCTCCCCCTTGTTCCCGATTGGAAGGTATCTTCCAGATCAATTCAAGCCTGCTCAGGGAGTCAGCCTACAGGGCACCAATTGATTACTACTTACCCTGTACCCTCAAATCCGTGGACATAGTTCTTAGTAGTCCAGCTTATACTTACATAATTTCTTGCGAGCTTCGTCCGTTGCTTAAAGTTATTACAACTCCGGGCGGCTACAGAACATTCGGTTCTGACATTTGCGTAATTCTTATCGTAAAGACTGCCTGGACTTGGCCTGGACCAGTTGACAAATGATTGATCATCTGATTGACTTAATGCATAAGTGAGTATGTAACACTGACGGCTGCTGCTTAGCGATTCAATAATTGAATTGTCCACGGTCCCACATAGGCTAAATCTAGATGGATATATCTATTGAGAGACCCCGTTTTCAAGAATAACCTGGGTTTCTTTGGGAACCCCACATGGTTGTCACTTTCCTGTGTTGTACGTAGTACGGCAATGGCTGATGCTGTCCGGCCGGACGGTTTGGCCCTGAGAAAAATTAGAGAGAGTCTGGAACGTTAAACTTCGCTATCCCAATTATCCGCGCTTGTTAGTCCCTGTCGTTTCTTTTGCTCGCATTTGACCTCAGATGTCCTCGAATTGGGGGAGAGATGTTGTTGTAGGTGTGTACGGACACCGAGTGTCACATGCCAGATATTACATTTACTATATAGACCCAGTATTATTTTGGTCTGCAGACTACTGCGAATGTAATACTTACCTCAGGTGTATTGAATTAGACCTGCAGTGGAAGATATAAATGTAACCAAGGTACTGTAACAACACACTCTCACAAGTCACTCGAGTAGGTCGCAATTTAAGGGTAAATTTAGACATATACATGATCAGATGACTAGTAGGATTTATATGTAATGCATCGGAGTGCATGTCACTACGTTGGGCAAGGTACTCATATTTGTGGAGCCCAAAAAAGAAATAAGAAATATTCCCAAAAACGTTGCACCGCATAAACTCTCTCAGGCATATGGCTGTGCGAATTAACTTAACTTCGGTGCTACCTCACACTGTGGGCAATGGGCATTGTTAGCAACTGTTTCTTCCTTCGCAAAACCCTAGTACAATGCCTAAAGATGAGAAATATTTCGCAATACAGCGCACATCGTACCCTCAACTTGGGTATGCAGCAGTTCCAAGGCGCGAGGAACGTCACAATTACCGGAGGGAGCTTCCGACAAATAGAAGGGGATTACTACGACGGAGGAAGGGACGTAGGTGAGCGGGAGCAGACATTATATATTGAGCATTTACACTGATTTTGAAGCAACAGGACTACACATTCTGGGGCAGCATATCGCAACTGATGCCATGTATAACTCTGCTGAGCGGTTTCCTCCCCTGAAATGCCACCCGGCACTCGCGAGAAGATAATCGGCACAATACTAGACTGGGTCAATGATCCCACTCCTAAGGAATGGGCGCTTTGGCTCAGTGGACCAGCAGGAGCTGGGAAATCTGCCATCGCCGAGTTTAGAGGCTAGGTTGAGCACACCAATGAGTATGTTATCAAGTTCCACTAGAACCTGGTTCAATGAATCATCAAAGCCAAAGTCCTCCAGAAACTCAGCAAGCCCTGTGACGGAGTTTTGAGCACTGTGAAGCGTAGTAGTGATATCCTGCGATCCCGTTTAGATTAATTGTGGGCTAATAGATTTCAGAACAGAGCTACTGACTGTAGTAATAGGAGCCATGGCGTTGGCAAAGTCGGGAGTTGAGACGGCGCTAGAGTTGAGACAGCGCTAGGGTCAACGGCCTTGATTGAAGAGAGGGAGGCATGAGCCGTGTTCAAGTGGCCAACAAGGCTTGAGACAAGAGGAGAAATTGCGTTGGCGTTTGCAAATCCACTAGCCACAAGGGAGTCTGGACGCATGTAGCTTTAAAAACAGAAAACGCAACTAAGTCTGTAAATACTCACTGATTTAAAGTAAAACTGCATCTGTATTGACTTGCAGGGTATTGACGACTCCAAGAGGGTTGGAAGCACGTTTCTCGAGGGGTGCTGGATTAGCAGAGACGGCCAAAGCACTGAACGCCAGGAATGAGACGAAGAACTGAGATACGAACATATTGGTTTAAAGTATGCTGGTAAAAGTGGAAGAAGTAGACAAGTAGGCGATGTAACTTGAGCTGGTTTATGGTAATACAAGGCTGGCCTTTTATACCCAAATAATGTATGTTTGGCCTCTTTGAACCATACTCTTAGAAATAGTTTTTCATGAATCACAGAGAAAGATTCAAAGTATGATTTATATTCCATAGAAAAAAGCGAAGTTTTGGATTCATCTTCTTTCTATCAATCAAGTTTCAAGACTTCAGCTTGAAGCGTGATGTATGACAGTCTGAGCAGTCCTGATGGAATTTTGCCCATAAAAGACGCCTTCCAAAAACAATTCTCTTGAAAGAAATACATACGCAGTAGATGTCTACGGAACCGATGATGATAGTGCGCCTATCGCACGTACTCACGACACACCGCTCCGTTGAACTTCAGTTTGTCTAAGGAGGAAAAGAATGAGAGATTTGGCATAGCTGCTCTTGAAAACTAGAGAATCGCTTCTGGTACACCACTATCAGCGGTAAAGTATCTACCAAACTGAGTTAAGTGGATATTGGCGGAACACATAACTCTCACGTACCTACGTGAAAGCAGATAAGTACGCTGCTGGCATAGCAAGTAGCATTCTTGGTACTACAAGGTCCCCGGTCACTACACTATAACACTAGCACAATCATACACTGGAGGCCCGGGACGGTTCCGGCACCGCTGTGGTTGAGAGTAAACAAAGTTCTCCAGTAGATTACGTGAGAACCTTGTAACAGTTGAACGTTTATACCTTTATCGCAGGATTACAACGCAGAGCCAGATGGAGCACTTGAAATGCGCCACTAACTTACTGTGCAGTATTGACAACCTTTCATGCACTTCATCCGACATACTTTCCGGCCGGAATGAAAGTCAAATAATTGCGGAGAGTCTGGCAACGTCGAAGATACACAGTAAAACTGTAGGTATGGTTTAATTTTTGGTGAATCACGAAAGCAACGAGGGGCCTGGAGGGCTGCATCCACAAATCGTTAGTCTGATTTATTTATAGACCGCATTGTTGATTCGATTAGCCAGTTAATGTTTAGTTCACGCTCATGGCCAGCGAAACACCGAAGAAGAAACAACATTGGATTGACTGTAGAAAACAAGGGACAGATAAAGAAAAAAACAAGTGAAAGAAATTTGAATAGCTGTTGCCGAGACTGGTCCGTAGTCGTGCTAATCGGAGTACTAGCGATGTGCAAAATCTACTTGAAATGGACTAAGCCTCAGAGCTCGATCTCATCACAAGCCCAAGGTCGCAAGGACAAGCCCTAAAGCAAGCCCGCTAAGAATACCCGCAACGTCGACGAGCCTGCATATCGACAAAATATAAATCAGATTTCCAGTCACTTGAAATTTTTACTCACAAGCCAGCGACGAGATTCAGAACACCAGCAAGGAGAATTTCTAATCCGACGAGAATCTGATTTAACGCCGCGTCCAGGCCAAACCCAGCGATGATTCCTGCGAGTCCTGGGACGGCAGTCTGAGCGTTGCCAAGGGTGTTTGTAATATCCTGAGTGAGTTGTAGAACTGGCATGAGTATCGTGGCCTCATCGGTGATATATCCTTGTTTTTCAACTTCACGGCGACAATGGGGGCAATTCGCGTTAGCGACATCAGAAGTAGATCCAGAGTCGGCGTTGACAGAGCTGATGGCAGCGATTGAGGTATGAGCCGTGTTCAAAGAGGCGACGAGGTTGGTCAGAAGTGGGGTGAGTGTAGCCTGGTTCGCTGAATCCTTGAGCGACGAGAGCGTCTATAAGGAGAGAATAGCATTGTTTGGTTAATATCACAGAACTGTCGGCTGATTACCAAAAAAAGGCGTACTGATTTCGGGGGAGAATCGCGTTCGTCTTGGTCTTCAGTGTACTGACGACCGCAAGAACATCGGATACATCCGCTGGAGGCGCTTTCTCAGCGGGTGCTGGGGCAGGGCTGGCGGAGACACCAAGAGCGGTGAAGGCCAAGAATGAAACGAAGAATCGAGAGGCGAACATGGTTGTTGATAGACTGAGGATATTTAGTGAAGCTGAAGACTTGTGAGGAATAACCGTAAAGTGGTTAATGTCGAAACAGTGTTGCGTTTATCATATTTTATACCTCTTGATGATCGCTGGAATAGACCAAAAAGGTCCCAATGACATATAAGAAAAGGCGAAATAACATTCAAAAATGGCGTGAAATGGCCACGACCCTATTCACTCACACATACTGACTGGATAAAGAATGAAGAAGTTCGTATTCGGTGATAGAACCAACAACATCTTGATTGAAAATTTCACTGAACCAATTGCAATCGTGCTGTGGAGTAGTGTTGATGTTATTTGACATAGGTTGCAGGAAGTTCAGCTCAAAATGACGCACACTGTATAGGCCCAGAAATAGTAGCAATTGTACCTAATGTGGGACCTGGATGGCGACTTAGTTGGGCTTACGGACAGGCATGTTTTTAGATATCAGCGTCATAAGGAGTCTCATTCAAAAGTGGGCAGTGTACTCACAAATGATCCACGGTTATCCAATACGAATGCTTTTTAGTTATCAGTGCGGATAATTAGGATTTCCGGAGTGATTGGGCTGATTTATGAGGCGATTTACATGATGGATGACTCTAAGGTCGAAGGCTATTTATAGCGCACTCCTGTACGTCACATTTGCAATAGTCGTCGAACGACACAAGCGTTTTTGACAAGACCTGAGATCATAGTGAGCTGAACCTTTTAGTAACGCCATTTTACTCGACTGTAGGCGCTATTGTACAAACTTCAAACTTGCAAAGTAAAAATGTGGTCAAACAAGCATGCTCAGATGAAAATAGCACACAGCAGTCAGTCGTGCACACGATCTGCCAGAGTGGAGCCCTGGGAAGCTTTATGTTATTTTAGCCTGAGGATTACATGCTAATGCCTCATATGTTCTTGGGAAATAAGAATGTAAAATACACGCGAGCCGGATCAATGGTACAAGCAAGCAAAATGTCCATAAAATTGGAACCGCAATGAGTGCTCAAGCGCTCAAGACCAAAGGGCAGTTCTATTAGATTCTACAAGCCAATATACCGATGGGTAGTACGTGTTAATTTTGTTGACGAGGACACAAAGGTGTTACTTACAAATTACATTTACTTCATGAGAACAGCATCCCGGATACCAAACAAGTATCGCCTCCGTAGATACTATGCTGTGGTGTGTCAACACATGTGATGATGTTCGATTGGCTGTGTTCGATTGGCCGTGTTCGATTGGCCGTGTTCGATTGGCCGTGTTCGATTGGCCGACTTTAGAACAATCTGGATCTTGTGTTCCCCTCTGTTTCCCTTCTCCTAGCGATTTGTTTTTCGAGTTGGGGGCATCCTCGAGAACCTTTCATTCTCTATAGTCTGTTGTTACCGTGCCTGCATCTCCTCCGGCCATGATGTCCGGGACATGGGTAAGGTCATTAAAGTAGCTAAGTATCGGATACAATACCAATTTATTTATACAAGCCTCGCCTTAATGAGACTCTTCCTGGACGATTGTCGGACTTGGGCGTCTTTTACTGCTTTCCCGGAGTCATCCCACATGATCAGAGTGGAGCAAGTTGAGAGAAGTTATTAATAGCCATCCAATTACACTGGGTCTTGGGGGTCAGACCTTACTCTAGAGTCTAGATTTGAAGCCCCTCTTTACCACCCCGATGGGCAGCAGATAAGCAGATATTCAACATCTTCTTCACCGAATTCTTTTCATCTAACTAGAATTAACGATAAGTCAACGTAAGTAGTTGAACAGTGGGGCATCGAGAGAGGATGGCTCGATGACTGCATAACGTCATTTATTTGTCAAACCTTTTTTTTCACACAGATTAGACACAAATCACACCTACCCTCAATCGGCTCTGATTCACGTTCAACGTTCAACATCAATTCAATTTCTACAAAATTGACACTGGAACGGACTCAGATTACAATCCGATCTTTTTCATCTCTGGCAGACGAATAGGTCATTCTCAATACTCGCCTCCACCAGTATCGTTCCCGAAGATGTTCCCCTCTCCCCCGTCCCCCGTATACCTCGTACACCTCGGAACACTGTCGCAACGTGTCCTTGACAATTCTTCGCGCAATTTGACTTCTCCGAAGTGGCTAGTGATGGAGTCTTTTGTTTTTCTCGTATAAAATGGTTCGTCGGCCACAATTTTTTTTTCATTCCATCAAACACTCATTCGATCATTTTGGAAGGCAGTGGATGATGATGATGGGGAAGAGCTAGCAATAGCGATAGCTAGAGTGTGACTGAGAGCGAGAACGAGCATAAGAATGAGAGTGGGACTGAGAGAGAGAGTGTGTGTGTGGGATGAAGAGATTGAATGAAGAGAATTGGATGAGCGAGCGAGATATAGAGGTAAAAGAAGGAAGTAAGGAATATCCTCATAAAATCCTCATGCAAAAACCAAAAGAAACCTAGCGAACGAGAGACCGAGGGAGAGTGGTGCGTGGTGTTAAGAACGTTAATACAAAACAAAACAAAAACAAAAACAAAACCAGCCCACAAAAAGAGAAAACATTCGACACTCATCGATCATCACGGCGACAGCGACGACGAATCCAAGTCCACACCACCTCCACCCTGAGGTACACCAACGCGCCGCGGCATACTATAATTCAACCCCTCTTCCTCGAACTCTCGCCTTCGCCCTCGCCTTCGCCCTCCTCGTTCTCCCAAGCATGAGTACGACTCCACGCACGGCTAGCGAGCAACGGTACGCCTACGCTCCCCACTGAATCCGAGGCTGTGTATTGATGCTGATGCTGGCGAGAGAGGGGGAGAGGGAAGGAGAGTGCGTCCGGCGAGGAGGGCGAAGAGGGAGGGCTCGCGAGCACGCGCACGCACGATTTCCTGGTCCTGGTCCTGGTCTGTGTCATTAAAATCCCGCACTTGCTCTCAATCTCCATCCTGTGCGTGGTAATAGTGGTGAAGGATCCCACCTCCACCTCCTCTTCCGACGACGAGCGTATCGTTCTCCGCATCCCACTGCTCCTCTCCCCTGCGCATACAAAACTGCTCCTCGTCCCCTTCGACTTTCCCTCCCTGCTCCTTTTCCCTTTCCCACCGCCCGCGCCTAAAAGCGTGCGCTCGCTCTCCCGCTCCCTTAACAGCACCCCGTCCTCTCCCACCCCTCTCATCCCCGGCACCAGCATCGCAACTAACGACACCCCTAACTCGCCGCCGCGCACTGCAGCATACGCCGCCTTCTGGTCCATATTCAGCCCCCTCCCTCTCCCACCGTGCTCACGCTCTCACTCGTGCGAGCACAAGCGCCGCCCATGCCCAGCGCCTCGAGCTCCTTTTCCCTTTCCCGCCGGCGTCTGCTCTTCTCTCCTGATAACAATAAACCGTCTCGCCGGTTCATCGCCCACCGCCCACCCGCCACCACCGCGCACAACACCACCAGGCCCAGCAAGACGACGCCCAGGATCGCGCCTGTGCTCAGCTTGCGGGCGGAGGTGGATACGGTCTTAGTGTTGTTGTCGCTGCCTGTATTAGGCGCATTCGCCCCTGCACCCGAGGCAGACGATCCAGAGGAAGAGGATGAGAAGGATGAGAGCGGCTGGTGGAGCACGCGCACGATGTTAAATCCCTGCAGTGCGATAGTAGGATCTGTCAGCGCCAACAGCCCCAATCTTGGCTTTACGCCCCCATTCGTCCCATCTCCGCTAGTGACTGGCGCGAAGCTCCCGTCCTTTGCAGGCTGTGTGTACGCCATCACACTATACACATTCCGCAGGAACGGGACACCCAGTATTATGTCCCCTATCCCGCCATTGGCGCTGCCGAGATGGGCATCGGTGGTCTGGATGAGCCCTGTGCAGAACGCGGCCTGGTTGTCGTCTGGCGGCTCCGCAGTGAGGTCAAGCGGGTGGATCGGGATCTCGGGGTGCATGTCGAGGGTGAGGTTGAGGTTGAGCGGGGTGGTGCATGGGATGTAGTCTGTGTGTTTTGGGGGCGTCAGTATGAGGAAGGAAGGGAAGGAAGGGAAGGAAGGGAAGCAGGGAAGGAAGCAGGGAAGGAAGCAGGGAAGGAAGCAGAGAGAAGGAAGAAACACATACATTGGCCATCTCGCGCCATACACTGCATTCGCAATCACACTCGTCGTCAGAATGAGCGGCACCCCGCTGTCCGCCACCGCGCTTGGGAACACCGCGCCGCTCGCACTGCGTCCCACATTCACCGCCTTCCGCTCCCCGCCCACATACACCGTGATCGCCCTAACCCCCACCTTCCAGAAGAGCGTCCCAGACGCCTCGCTCACGAGCGCCGAGTACGCGATCTTGCTGGGGTCCGGGACGAGCGCGGCGGGGTGCCGCCCGATCCTGAAGAGCGAGGGCACGCGATCTGAGCCGGGGCGCGTGAGGGCGAGCGAGAGGAAGCGGGCGTGATGGAGAAGAGGTTCGACGCCCAAGCGGCGCCATCTGGGGCGTTGGGCGTCACGGGCGATATGAACGCTGCGATGATGGAGTTCAGCAGGAGCCCGAGCCCAAGGATGCCGCTGAATTTGGGGGTGAGCGGTTCGGATTGGACGTCGTTCGCCGAAGCTGTAGGTGCAGGTACTTTAGCTTTGAGGTGATGAGAAAGGGAGTGGATGGAATGCACCGAGCGCCTGGTTGTCGATCTCGTACCCACCTATCGAGACATGGTCCCAGACGACGGGGCCGGCCGCCGAGCCCTGAAGATACAGGATGCTGAAATCGACTCCTGTCGCGCGCGACCCGCTCGGGTCGTACAGCCGTCCGTCGGTGAGCTTGCAGCTCGAGGTTGAGCATGATGTCGAGGCGACCCACTGTAAGCAGAGTTAGGTGAGCATGAGAGCGTGAAGAGGAAGAGGGGAAGGAAAGAAAGGACGTACGAGATCAGACGACCCGGTGTCGATCTGCAGCGAGAACTGCTGGTTCTTTAAGCCAAATTTGACGGGAAGGTGTATGCCCTGTTGCCCAACGAACGAACGAGTCAGTCAGTCAGCTGTCAGGAAGGTCGAGGAAGGAGGGGAAAGGATGATGACGCCGCGAGCTGCTGCGAGCTGTGCCCCAAACCCCGATCGCTGCTCATCGTCATTACCACCATCGTCTGAATCAAGAGCGAGCCAGCCCATCGATAGGCAATGTCCGCAAACGAACGATCGAGAAATGCAACGGGCACCGATGGCCGATCACATCTGCTCATCGCTCGTTGTGATCAAGTGGTACTGCAACAGCAACATATGATGACGACGGTCAGGTGTAAGGTATACACAATGGGTCAGGCAGCACGATGAAAGAAGGAAGAAAGAACGCTTGTATGCACCCCCATATCAACATCAAACGGAAGGAGAGGAAGGGAATGCGGGGCACCATCGCCCGCTCCCCTATCATCTCCTCCCTTCCTCCCTTCCTCCTTTCTTCCTCTCCTCTCCTCTCCCTTCCTCTCTCTGGAGAAGTAAACGAATACAAAAGAAAGGACTCACACATCATACACCCCGCTCCTCGGCCGCGTCATCGCCCTCCACCGTCACCCCATCCCCATCTCTTCTCTGTCTTTTTGTTGTTGTTTCTTGCTGGCTCTTTCTCTTTCTTCCTCTCTGCGTCTTGCGCTGCAACGGCTTGAAGTAGAAGGAGAAGGAGATGTCGGGATCGAGGGCGCGGGCTTTGCCTTTCCTCTTGGCCGATGTGAATGTGGTAGCCATTTTCTTTTAGCTTAGTTTCGAATTTCGAATTTCTAAATTCGAGGCGGGATCGGACTGTGTGTATGCGTTGGATGTGCGTGTCGGTGGCGGCGTGATAAATGCCCAGTCCTCAGTTTTTGAGCGTTGTCATTGTGGGGTGTATGTGCGCCTGGACGCTGGAAGATGAGGGGAATGGAATCGGGGTAGAGCGGATGGGATACTCGAAAGGGGACTGACTGTACGTTGCTCGTTGCTAGTTCAAATGTCCACCTAGATCCGGCCCAATAAGCGCCCACCCGTCCGATGGTAGCAGTTGTAATCATAGCCGTAGCCGTAGACGCAGTGGTGCTTGTAGCTCAAGTCCGTCGATTGGACTGACGGTCGGTCGTACAAGCTAGATGTAGTAGGTAACCCTAAAGGCGTAGGAGGGCCAGATAATATACTCCCAGTACCAAGCTGCGAATCGTAGAGAGCGGAAGCGAGGGTGAGGGGCTTCGAGAACCTTGAAAGAAAGATATCAACGAACTCGAACTCGAACGATAGCTGGTATAGACGTGCGGTGATGAGAACCAGCCGTGACAGACATCTCGTAACAGTAACTCGTTCGTCGTTGCCGTTGCCGAGTGTTGCCGTACCACTACCAATACCGCACAATGCCGTGCTAAGGCTCAAAAGACAAGTCAGTGACTGTCTTTTGGGCCTTGGCCGTGCAGACCAGATTTCATACTTTGGAATCCATCAATTTATTTTCGGATGGGGCGCTACCTGCCAGCTGATTAAGTAACCGTGTGAGCCACTACCTGATCTCAAACGCACGCGCACATGCACCCATACACATTCCTCCAGCGTGCAACCCTTCTGCTAGAATTTCCTGCGATGACACCCGATCAATGCACATATAAAGCAGCAAATTTACCCAAAATTTACTTATCCAAAAATTTCTGACGCTTGTGTCCTGTCCTTCCTTCAGTCTACTGAGTTCACGCAGCGGGAGCGCTTGAGAACGCCCGCGTTTTCGACAAACGGTCCAGGTGCATGTAGAGCAGCAAGTTCACGTGTCTGAAAATATCTGACTCTTGCTTCCTGCCTTCGGTATAACAATTCAACGAGTCAACACGGCGAGAGCACTGTGACAACACCCATGTTGTCCGAGCAGAAATAGAGGAGCAGGTCACACTACTGTGAATGGTGCTTGGTGTATTATTTAACGAATCATGCCTACAGAAAACGTACGCTCTCCATAAAACTCCGCTCATGACATGACAAGCTAATTACTCCGAGTGGATGGAGAGGTAGCCCGGTGGCCGTGTAAAATCAAATTAGTAATGCGTCACTCCCTTTACTTATGCATAGGGTGGAACACATTAAAAACATGGTGAGAGTAGGGATCGAGATCATAGGGGGCAAAGAGAAAAGGCCGTGGCGTCCGTGCCACGTCTGTGCACCTGTTTCACGGACTTGCACGGACTTGCACGGACCTCACCAAGTGATGCTCTTAAATATCTAAACATATGTACTTTCAAGAGACTCACAGTAGTAATTATGTGGTTACATTCTATTAAAGCTTACCTGGGAATGACAAATGATGCTTTGAAGCGTGTTATCTGAGGACTTTTACTTACAATTGCTCCATCGGACAATCCCGAAGGCAACGGAATATTCCGACCACCTTCATGAATGAGCGCTAAATCGGCGCACAAACTGTAGTAGACAGATAAGCACCATCAAATCAATATAAAATCTTTCCTTGTTGCATATATATTCAGATAAATTAAGTATTACTACATATAATATACCAATGAACACATTTATAACTGCCCTCAATTCATGATGACAGACCAATATCACACCCAAGTCACATCTACTAATACCAATACTAGTCAGTCCTGATCCTTCCTACTGCCTACCGAGTATTTTTTAAAATAAAATTTGAGTACATTTACATGCACGGAATTACTCACCTTGCACAGAGTTGAGCACGGACTGCTAAAATTTCCGGCACGGCTCAGCACAGACCTGCACAGACCTGCACAGACTTTACATATGCTGTGTTAAATTAGCACGGATCTGCACGGACACATCACGGACCTACACAAACATGGCACGGAAATATGTGGTCATGACACGGACCTGCATGGAAGAATGTTGTGTTCCACAGGGTAAGGATCTAGCAGTATTGCCAAGCTAATATTCTAAAATTGAGCGATGCTTGATATTGGTTTGATATGGAAGTCGGAATAGGACAATTAACCGTACCACAGTCAATATTGTGCACTCTATAACAGTGCCCGCTGCCCATCCGCAGTTATAATTTATGAAGGGCAGTGATTGCTAACTGGAACAAAGAGGGGTGTTTCATCATGCTGCATTTAGACCCCTCCGTCAAGACTTGAAAGTCACTTTAAAAATCAACACAATTTTTATCTGTCTCAGTACTTTCACATCAAATAACCGGTATCCATTACCATTCCTTGTCATACAGAATTCCATTTGTGCCGGGGTAGCTGGAACGAACAATGGGGTCTAGACATAGGAAACCATCAGAATAATTGGAGTCCTTATGGCGACTTCCCGGAGGAGTGGAACGGTGAAGACCGTGCTGATATAGCGAGTGATAGTGAGCTTGAGGTGAGTGGATTATTTCTTAAACTTTCTCACTTTTTGTGGCTGATCACATCTAACTAGTTAAGCCGGGAATTAATTATGTCAACTTTCCCAAGTCAAAGCCTCCTTTTAATATACTTGTACGACCATGTCCTATGCCAAGACCTATTCCAAAGTAGAGAGTATAGTACTGTGTCCAGTTTATTATTCACAAATATTACTGCTACTTTGAACCTACTGTCATACATTGTAATATTGGACATCTAGGGTCCGACTTGTAGGCAAGCCACGCCCATCAAATTGGCTGTTTTTCAATATTTCCGTACTACAAAACCAATGGAGACGGGATACAATCTCTACACATCCTTCAGGCTATAATTATATGATTGCACGGATCTCTCACGGAAGTCAGTGTGATCACTATAACATTGCACGGATCTCGAATTATAGTTCACGGACATAGCACGGACGTGCACGGACACCACGGACTGCCACGGACGTGCCACGGCCTTTTCCTGTGCCCGATCATAGGCAGTAAAACCTACGCCGGAAATATCTGACGTAAATATTAAAAGGGGGCGTCAATGCATATCTAGGTTAGTTAATATCTGGATGGGTTAGTTAATATCTGGATGGAGATCACTGAAGATGGAAGAGCGGGGCCATACTGTTTCGTGGAATAAGTGTGGAGAAAGAGGGAGCAGGGAATTGCTGTATCCAAATGGCAGGAAACTATGAGAACTGACACTCTGGACACTTGAAGCACGATGAGGCATAAACGTTGCAACTTTAACTGCTCTCCCTCGTTCCCAATCCGAATCTACAGTTACCTCATCTTTATGCATTCAAAGTCCCGCTCAAAGTCTCAGAGTCAATGTCCCTCAACATTTACAAACTTCATCCCGCCTCTCTCTCTCATGTGTCACCTCATTGTTCAATACAGCATTTAAAATCAACGTAGTTTCCAAGAAGTTCGGTATACCGGAAACCACCTTCACCATACGCATTTTTAGGGTGCGGTACTTTCACGTTACCCTCCAACTTACAACCGAACCCACACCTAGCTTTTCCACTCCCGCCTACAGTATCTTGCTCCCGCCTCATCTCTGCCCTGCTCACAACTCGTCCTGAGCGCCTCTGCTTCCACCTCCGCACCTAGTGCCCCCTTTCCTGTATTGCTCGTACAAGACCTGCAGACCTGGCTTGCAGACATGCAGAGCAGCATAGTTTAATACTTGGAGAGTGAAATGAGTGCAGACGGAGGTGGGATGATAAATTTGGAGTCGGTGAGACCTGGACGGTGAGGGGGATAATTGGGAGTGAGGCAGGACGCCTGAAGCGGACGGTGGGTTTGAGCGTGAGCTGAAGAGGGTTCTAGGGGGTGGGAAAGAGGGTACTATCTCTTCACGAATCAGTTGCCAGGACGAACATGCCTGAGTGAGCCTGGTCTATTGAGAATGGATTGAGATATAGATAGTATAGGCAAGAGAAAGACGAGTGTAAGCTTACCGCTTGCTCATGCAGCATCCAGAAGATCGCATACACGTCACCCTGTTCCATTTCCTTCTCAGTTCTCATCCGTATCTCCGGTGAACTAACTCCTTGTCTAGCCGTCCCCAGCTGTTCTACAGTGATGTCTTCTCGCAGGCTTCTTCATGGCACAATGCTATGCCTACAAGTCTTACTAGAAGCTTTTGTTTGTGAACGTAAACTCTGTTGGTTCATATGTGTGTTTGTGATACGGAATAGCTGCTTACTTGTGTTTGAAACTATTACAGTACATGTTGATGATGATGTCTGCCCCGAGGGACGGTATATTGAAGTCCACTTAACGTGTTTCTATGTTTTGTCTTTGGGATGGTTTGATTACAATGATAATCACCGTACCACAGCCTATATTTTTCTTGCAGCTATGCATGTCTTTGTCCAGAGCTGCAGAACTACAATATGATCTCTGTAATCCACATCCCTCAAACATGCATGCACACTTCTCGTTGCTCAATTGTATGGGTGGCTTGTTGTCCTCGTCGACTCTGAGAAAGCATTGTAGAGGTAAGTTCGTGAAAGGGATCATGGAATGATGGTTCTGCTGTTCAGCTAATGCTGCGTTCGAGTTGGAGCTGCAGCATCAAACGAAGAGATAGAATAAGCTTGAATCTCTGTGATTTCTATCTCCATACAATGTAGCAGACGCTTCCATAGCAATTTGGAGATGTCTGAGTCATAGGATGGATCCAGAATATTGGGTTACTTGTTGGTTATTCGGATATGGGGCCAGGGACTCTGAGTGTGAGCCTCCGGAAATTTATTATAAGCAGACCAGAGATGACAATTTAATGATGAATTACTACGAGGGTGTGTGTAGGGCAACGCTGTACTGACGTTTCTGTGTCGTATTACGTATGGGTGTGCGTTGGAAAAATCTAAGACGATCACTTTGTCGATGCTGTTCGTTACCCATCTCACTGGTGCGGAGACTCATCGAGTCTGTATCTGACTTCGGTAGGGGCGCCAACGGTTTGATGTTACGTGGATTTTCTTCCTGTATTCTTTAACTGTTCACCCAATCATTTCGTCTACACGTCGACCTCACCCGCACAGACACCTACATTGTGTTTAAAATCAGTCAGATATGGACATCGAGTAAGCCTTTTCTTAGCGTATTGATACCGTCATTGCACCCCCATAGTCCCATCGTTCATATTGACAATTTATGTTTGGAATTCTTAATTTTATTGTACAAACTTCGCAGCTACTTATATACATGTATCTACTGTAACTAGAATAATCTACCAGCGTCTAAATATTTCTATGTATGGCATAGCCGAGGCCGAGATAATATTAGTAAGAGTATTAATAAGATAAATCTTCAAGATAAATGTGTGGAATGTCCGAGCACATTCCCAACACTCCCCCTTGCTCGGGCATCTCTAGAATACTCCAATTTCAAATGTGAGGTCCTGGTGTAATGTCCTAGGTAGTCCCTTGGTGAATAAATCTGCTATATTTTCTCTGGTATTGATATAAACTAAATTGAGGGTGCCATTCTGGACAAGATCACGAAGAAAGTGGAGGGAGATGTCAATGTGTTTGGTTTTGGAATAAAATTCCGGGTGGTGAGCGATTGAGACAGCTGCTTGGTTGTCTGAGAATATAGTTGAGGTAGTAGGAATATCAATTCCTAATTCTGTGAATAATGTTCTGTGCCAGAGTACCTGTTTTGCGCAGTGAGTAGCAGCAGTGTACTCTGCTTCTGCAGTTGAAAGAGCTACTGTGCTCTGTTTCTTTGCACTCCAAGCAACAGCGCCTCCAGCTAGTTTGATAATGTATCCACTGATAGATTTCCTGTCTCTATCTAATGCCCAATCTGCATCACAGTAAATATTTAATTCTTGGTTGATTTCCTCGGTTTCATGACCATAGGTGAGTTTGTAGTCTCGAGTACCTTTAAGGTAGCGAAATATTTGTTTAACAGCTGTCCAGTGCTGTTTCTGAGGGTTCTTGGTGAACTGTGCGAGTTTCTGGACAGAAAATGCGATGTCTGGCCGGGTTCCAATTGCCAAATACATAAGCGATCCTATAAGTGTTGCATAGCTAGCACTGGCTTGTTCTAGCTGCTCCCCCTGCTCGTCCAATTTTCCTTGAGGTACATCTGGATTGTCAAGCTTCACATTTGGATCCATGGGAGTAGTGACTGGGTTTACATCCTCAAGACCAAATTTCTTGAGTAGTTGATTAATGTAGGCAGTTTGCGAAATGGAAATGACTTTGGAATGGTGATCTTGTATAACATTCATTCCTAGAAGTAGTGAGGGTTGTCCCAGCGATTTAATATCAAATTTCTGGCCTAATTGTTGCTCCAATAAATTGTTCCGAGCATCTGAGTTTGCAATAGATAGGATGTCATCTACCCAGACAAGTAGGATCTCAAATTCTTCACCCTCTTGTCTTTTGTAGCAGCAGTAATCGGATTTGAGCCTAGTGAATCCCAAGTCCTTCATGGCTGTATCAAATTCCTTGTTCCAAACATTTCCAGCTTGTTTGAGTCCATACAATGAGCACCTAAGTCGACAGACACGTCCTGATCCATCATTATATCCAGGAGGTTGTCGCATATATAGTTCTTCTTCAATATATCCATTTAAATAAGCGCCCTTGACGTCAAGCTGTCGAAGACTCCATCCATGGACTGCTGAGAGTGCAAGTAAAGTGCGTAAAGTTTCAAAGCGCATAACTGGTGCGAATGTCCCATCATTGCTGTAGTCTATTCCTGGCTTCTGTGAGAAGCCCTGTGCAACAAGTCTTGCCTTGTATTTAATTATATTGCCTTCAGCGTCATGTTTCTTGGTGAATAGCCATTTACAGCCTATAGGTTCTCGATCCCTTGGTAAGTTTTGTAGTTCCCAAGTCCCCATCTTCTCCAGAGTGTTTAATTCTTCGTCTATAGCTTCCTGCCATGCTTCAGATTCGCTTCCTGCAAGTGCTTCTTCAATTGTTAAAGGCAGGCTGCTTTCTGAATTCCTTGAAGCTAGCATTGCAATTTCTGGCTCTGAAGCAACATTGGTTCGTTCTGTTTGCTTAGCCTTTGAAGATTCTGTTGGACGAGTGATATCTGGTGTAGGGAGTGGAATAGGAGTGGGTGTATTGAATCTTGATGACGGAGTTCGCGCCTGAGGGTTGTGAGACTTCTTGTAGTCAATTTGCATTGTTCTGGTGCGTAGTTGGCGATTATTTGAATCACTGGAAGTTATGACCGGTTGAACAATTTTTTCTGATTGTATTTCGTTGGTTTGTGCATCTGGAACTGGTCCTGGCTCCCCTCAGATGCCAAACCAGGTACTGTAGTAATTATTTCAAGTTCCCTAGGTTCATCATTTTCATTAAAAGCGAAATTCCGGGATGTCTTGATGCTTTTATGTTTGCTGTCATAATAGCGAATTGATTTGGATCCATCATTAAATCCCACAAAGACCATCTTGTGCGATTTTGGGTGCAGTTTGGATCAGTTCTGGGACTCATCTAGAACCCATACATCACATCCAAACTCTCTGAGGTGTGAAACATCAGGTTTGGAACCATTCCAAGCTTCGTAAGGTGTCAGGCCTTTAAGCGCCCTGGTAGGCGCCCTGTTTCGAAGGTAATTGGCATGGGAGACTGCTTCATCCCATAAAAAAATCAGGTAGCTTCTTCGAAATTAGCATGGCTCTTGCAAGCTCCAGGTGTGTACGGTTAAATCGCTCTGCTACTCCATTTTGTGATTGAGAATAAGGTGCAGTGGTTTGAACTTCAATGCCTCTTTCTTCTGCCCATGTCTTTATTTCTTTGTTGACTAGCTCCTTCCCATTGTCAAAGCACATCCACTTTGGGTGTTTTCCAAATTTCCTTTCCAGTAGGGTAGCATGGTCTTTTATCCGGGCTGAGGCCTCTGTTTTATCCTTCATAAATTTTACTCCACTGAAGCGGACTGCATCATCTGTGAATGAGATGTAGTATTTGAAGCCTCCAATAGACTGAACTCCTGCTGGTCCCCAAACATCACTCATAAATCCTTCTCCAGGAATCTCTGAGCGATTGTCTGCCTCTTTTGGGAATGGTTTGTGAGTCTGTTTTGCTTGGATACAAGCCTCACATGTTGGGGAAGGAATAGATGTGTGATCTATCTCCATTCCATTTACCAGCTCCTCCCGGCTGATTTGTTGCAAAGATGACATGGATATGTGTCCAAATTTTCGGTGCCATTGGTCCCAGGTAAGCTTCTGCGATGAAGCATAGTTTGTCTTCTCTTTTCCGGGTAGTTGTGCACGGGCTAATAATAGGTAAAGCCTATTAGACTTGATTCCTTTTCCAATTATTTTATCCTTGGAATCTGATATGGAGCATCCACCTTTGGTAAATTTAACATGCCCATTCGCATCATCAATTCTGCTGATTGATAGTAGGCAGTTTGGAGCATCAGGGACATGTAGGACATTGCGGAGTTGGTGTCGGAATGTTTTTCCATCCACAGAAAAATTAACAATGACTGTTCCACGGCCTTGAGCAGTGACAGGGCTTAATCCGAGGCCCTGTATGGTTGAATCTTTGAGTGGTGTATAATCAATAAATGCCTCCTTCATGGTACAGATATGTGAGGTTGTTCCTGAGTCTAATATCCAATCATATTTCGAAAATTCTCTGTGTTGTTCTGCAGGTGCAAATGCCATGTATGATGCATCATTAAGATTTGATGTGATTGACTCCTGTGCTTGATTTGTGTGCCCTGCCCTATTTGGTCCTCTTCGGCCTTTAGGTCCCTGACCTTCCCTTCCACCACCTTTAGCCCAACATTCCTTTGATATGTGACCTTTTTGTGGCAGTTGTAACATTCTTTGTCCGATGAATCCGATGATTTGTTGAATTTTCTGTTGTTCCTTGAGTTGCCAGATTGTCTAGCCTGTAAGGATGTCTGTGTTGAGTCACCAGACCTAGACTTGCGACGTCTATCTTCTTCCATGAGAATAGCCACAAGTTCATGAGATGATAATTGAGGTTTATTCCCACTTGACCCAAGATAAGATGTTGTATAAGTGTCCCATGACTCGGGAAGTGATGTGATTAAAATCATTACAAAATCTTCATCTGGTACTTTGCTGCCCATAACATGCAGTTCCTCCTGTAGCTGGCGCAATTTTGATATATGTTCCACCATATTGAATCCTTCTTCTGCTGTTGCTCTGTACAACACCCTTCGTGGTGGCCAAAATTCCAAGTCGGCCTTTGGATTCCTTCACTGTGGTAAGTTGTTCCCACATTTGGCGTGCTGTGACTGCACCACTGATGTGTATTATTTCCGAATCTGAGATTGACAGCTCAATTCGGACTCGTGCCTTTGCATCCTGTTCTCTCCATTTCTTCTGAGCTTCCAGCTCTTGTGCAGTTGGTTTTCCGGGTCAGCTGATTCTGGTGCCTTTGCATCAATTGCAATATGGTCTTCCAGTCCAAGGTCAGTGAATACTGCAAGCATTCTTCGCTTCCATGGCATCCAATTATCTGCCTTCAGCATGGGAATCCGGTAGGGTCCAGATGTGCTATATTCGCCTGACATCTTGATTGCGAGTTAAAAATAAATGAGGATGAGTGTGGCTGTTGAGAATTCAAGTACGAGTTTTTAATGTACAGGCACGCCCATAACCTATTGACAATTTATGTTTGGAATTCTTAATTTTATTGTACAAACTTCGCAGCTACTTATATACATGTATCTACTGTAACTAGAATAATCTACCAGCGTCTAAATATTTCTATGTATGGCATAGCCGAGGCCGAGATAATATTAGTAAGAGTATTAATAAGATAAATCTCAAGATAAATGTGTGGAATGTCCGAGCACATTCCCAACA
>JAJIRX010000771.1:0-29520 GCA_023853785.1 Psilocybe azurescens | reverse complement strand
CTGAGGCCTCTGTTTTATCCTTCATAAATTTTACTCACTGAAGCGGACTGCATCATCTGTGAATGAGGTCTGTTGTATTTGAAGCCTCCAATAGACTGAACTCCTGGTCCCCAAACATCACTCATAAATCCTTCTCCAGGAATCTCTGAGCGATTGTCTGCCTCTTTTGGGAATGGTTTGTGAGCCTGTTTTGGATACAAACCTCACATGTTGGGAAGGAATAGATGTGTGATCTATCTCATTCCATTTACCAGCTCCTCCCGGCTGATTTGTTGCAAAGATGACATGGATATGTGTCCAAATTTTCGGTGCCATTGGTCCCAGGTAAGCTTCTGCGATGAAGCATAGTTTGTCTTCTCTTTTTCCGGGTAGTTGTGCACGGGCTAATAATAGGTAAAGCCTATTAGACTTGATTCCTTTTCCAATTATTTTATCCTTGGAATCTGATATGGAGCATCCACCTTTGGTAAATTTAACATGCCCATTTGCATCATCAATTCTGCTGATTGATAGTAGGCAGTTTAGACATCAGGGACATGTAGGACATTGCGGAGTTGGTGTCGAATGTTTTTTCCATCCACAGAGAAATTAACAATGACTGTTCCACGACCTTGAGCAGTGACAGGGCTTAATCCGAGGCCCTGTATGGTTGAATCTTTGAGTGGTGTATAATCAATAAATGCCTCCTTCATGGTACAGATATGTGAGGTTGTCCCTGGAGTCTAATATCCAATCATATTTCGAAAATTCTGTGTTGTTCTGCAGGCGCCAAATGCCATGTATGATGCATCATTAAGATTTGATGTGATTGACTCTTGTGCTTGATTTGTGTGCCCTGCCCTATTTGGTCCTCTTTGGCCTTTAGGTCCCTGACCTTCCCTTCCACCACCTTTAGCCCAACATTCCTTTGATATGTGACCTTTTGTGGCAGTTGTAACATTCTTTGTCCGATGAATCCGATGATTTGTTGAATTTTCTGTTGTTCCTTGAGTTTCAGATCCTCTAGCCTGTAAGGATGTTTGTGTTGAGTCACCAGACCTAGACTTCGCGTCTATCTTCTTCCATGAGAATAGCCACAAGTTCATGAGAGGATAATTGAGGTTTATTCCCACTTGACCCAAGATAAGATGTTGTATAAGTGTCCCATGACTCGGGAAGTGATGTGATTAAAATCATTACAAAATCTTCATCTGGCACTTTGCTGCCCATAACATGCAGTTCCTCCTGTAGCTGGCGCAATTTTGATATATGTTCCACCATATTGAATCCTTCTTCTGCTGTTGCTCTGTACAATGCCCTTCGTGTGGCCAAAATTCCAAGTTGGCCTTTGGATTCCTTCACTGTGGTAAGTTGTTCCCACATTTGGCGTGCTGTGACTGCACCACTGATGTGTATTATTTCCGAATCTGAGATTGACAGCTCAATTCGGACTCGCTCCTTGCATCCTGTTCTCTCCATTTCTTCTGAGCTTCCAGCTCTTGTGCAGTTGGTTTTCTGGGGTCAGCTGATTCTGGTGCCTTTGCATCAATTGCAATATGGTCTTCCAGTCCAAGGTCAGTGAATACTGCAAGCATTCTTCGCTTCCATGGCATCCAATTATCTGCCTTCAGCATGGGAATCCGGTAGGGTCCAGACGTGCTATATTCGTCCGACATCTTGATTGCAGTTAAAAATAAATGAGGATGAGTGTGGCTGTTGAGAATTCAAGTACGAGTTTTAATGTACAGGCACGGGGCCCATAACCTATTGACAATTTATGTTTGGAATTCTTAATTTTATTGTGTAGACTTCGCAGCTACTTATATACATGTATCTACTGTAACTAGAATAATCTACCAGCGTCTAAATATTTCTATGTATGGGTATAACCGAGGCCGAGAGATTATTAGTAAGACAATTAATAAGATAAATCTACAAGACAAATGTGTGGAATGTCCGAGCACATTCCCAACAGTTCTGGTACAAATACTATAATTGCTGATGCTGAGGCTCAAAGAATACAGTGTAAGAATAAAAAGGACTTGTAATGCCAGGCAAAGCCTTGGCCCACAATACAAGTTTATATTATGTTGCCGCTCTCGACTGCAGTATGCAACATTGTCACAGTCAAGGCCATGCATGACCTTGTGACGCTGTTCGCGTCTTGTTCCTTTCTCTTGTCATCTTTGTTCATATCTCTCATCCTTTATCTCTTGCCTTTACCTTTGTGTTTACTTGTCACCTTCACCTTCTCCTCCCCTTTCTCCTTTGTCCATCATTGTTCTTATACATACCATACTTCAGACTATCCTTTTCTTGCATCCTCATCTCTTGTTTCTGGCATCATTCCCTTCTCATCATCTTGTTGTCTCTCACACTTCTACCTCCTTGAATGATATATATTGTCCTTTCAGTTTCTACTTAGCTAGTCCATATAGCCCTTGCTCTTTGTCTAATCAATGTGCTTTTCCCTGCTCTGCTTGCTTGATTTCCTCCCTACTGCAAACATTCTGACCATGCCCATAACAAATGTGTCTTGACACAATATTTCAGTCAGATGTCATGGGACACTCATAATGACAGCAAGAAATTTAGTACTTCAACAGATCTCAATAGCTTAATTACTGACTGAGTCAGTGAATTTAATTAGATTAAAAAGAGGTTATATATGGTTACATTGTGACTAGATGTGCCTTTGAGAATGTAAAAGTTCAGGCAGGTGGTTGAATAAACCCTACTTAAATTGCAGGGGTACCATTCTATTACAAACTTAATTATTGTGGGAGCCGGACAGTACTTTTGTGATGAAACTTTCAGAGATTAGTCAGATTTGAATGATCCCTGACAAAGACACTGAACTACCTGAGTTGCATACAGTAGCATATGGGTCGCATATGGTCACATACATATTCTAACCCAAATATGGCCCAAGTATGTGACCTGTATGTGACCATATATGACCCGTGTACGACTATGCGGGGATGGTATACTGAGCTTCAAAACACAATCTATACCTTTCCAGAAAGGTAGAAATTACACAAATACAATGCAAAAGAGACCAAAAGATATGGATTATTTTTTGACAAGATATTTCAAAATAGTCAAAATAACTCAAGAAATGTCTCCAAGGATCTACTTCTTAGAGGTCGTATGATGGCCCATGTGGCCATGCTGCATGGTCATCTCATTACATTTGCAGACGCAACCTCTTTTAATGAATTTGGGATCAAAAACCAGGCCGTTTCTGTAGAATCCTTTGGTGACATCTGCAACAAAATTAATCAGTATGCTGTTTAACTAGATGGGCATCTGCTTGCATTGGAAGGGTGGAAGTTGATGTTTGCCTTCCCAGCCATAACCTCAACAAGTCCATCAAAGTCTGGACCTGGGTGATGCCTAAGGCCAAGAGTCTTGTCTAATCCAAGGGCAGACAACTTGGCATAAAGTTCAACAAGGAACCCATCCAGGGCAGCCAACATGCTGTCCTGGGTGAACTCTCCATGCTGGTAGATGAACTCATATGGAACTAACTCATTGTTGGAAAAGAGCCAAGAATTTGCTAGAAGTGTGCCGCCTATATCGTTGGCATCTGTTGCACCCCATAGAGTAGAGATATTATTAAGTTTGACAAGCTGTTCACTAGGTTCCATGTCAAAGTGGTGATGAAGGAGCCCCAATCCAAGTCTATAGCCAAGTTGTTAGTTGTTTGTGCTGTGCCATGACACAGTGACGAACAGGGCTTTTCCTCAACACCGTATTTGATGAAGATTGGACCAAAGACTTTGTGGATGATACCACAACCACCTTTGGCATGTAAATCACTGCCAGCATCGACAATGTCTGGAAGTTCACTAAAAGAATCATGGCAATAGGAAGCGATCACAATAGACATAACAAAGATGGTGTATAATGGAAGTATAGATTCTCAGATACAAGAGAAATGGAGTTTGCTGCTAGGATGGGCTGGTATTTGTAGCCAAATTCACTATGGTCACATGATCAGAGACATGAAAAACTATTCAGAGAAGAAAGGTGTATGTGGTTTTGGAATAAAACACACAAACACCTTTGAGACATTAAATACACTTTAAAATTTAAATCTAAAACCAGTTTGGTGTCAAATTATCTGGTTGAGGAGTTATAGCAAGTTTTGTGTCTCACAAGAAGAAAAAAAACCCCCAATTTCTGAATTTGCATACCCTTGGATGCAGATTTTGTGGACGACCTATTGGCCAGTTTGTCTTTATAGAAGTATGCCTGAAGAACCTGTTAGTTTTTGTGATTAAACACTTTGTTTCTAATGTTCTACACTTGATATTTGGACTTATACAAATGGACACTTAGTTAGAATTCGCTCTTTCGGTGTTTTTGCAC
Source organism: Psilocybe azurescens (assembly GCA_023853785.1). Taxonomy (NCBI): domain Eukaryota; kingdom Fungi; phylum Basidiomycota; class Agaricomycetes; order Agaricales; family Agrocybaceae; genus Psilocybe; species Psilocybe azurescens. Next base: position 25,167 of record JAJIRX010000771.1, on the reverse strand, counting down.
ACTGTTCTGTTAATAACTTTTTGTAGAGTAAGGTTATTCAAATTCTGATCACTGATCCGAATCCCCTCGTTGAGACGGTTCCGGTGATATATAATGTGTCACGTAATAATAGGTTTGTGTTTTGACACAATATTGTGGACACCTATAGTCACGCCGCCATTTTTAGACACTTAGCCATGTAAAAGACCAGTATTCCTACTATGTCTGAGGAAACAAAGACACTAGAACAAGATTTGGAGTCTACAGAAGCAATTTACTATTTTCACTCATACTTGTTATTGTTGTGCATTTGAGATTTGACTCTATTGTTACTCATCAGTATAGCTACTGATTTGTGCATTATTGTCTATTTCTAACAGAACCTTTGGCAGCATTTGCTTCAAGCACCCATGATCAAGTGATTAATTGATATTTCTTAATATTATCTGAGTCAGCTACTTGCTGACTCCCCTTCCACTCAACTTCAACCTCCAGGGTTGATTTTTTATGTTCATACCCTGATTCTGAAAGCTGAATTCTTAGAGTCCACTCTATCCGGTCGAGAGGGCTGATTTTCTTAGATAGAAAAATTTTCTAGAACCTGACATTGAATCTGGTCGGACTTAGTTGACAGTGTGTCTAGAAAGTTGAGAAGTCTTCCATTCATGCAAACTTTTCAACCCAAAGCACATAAAACCGTAGGGATATCAGCAAATGATGTCTTCTGTAACTGCGACTTCCTACTATGGAAGCATGGCACCACTGTGTGTGTCCTTCTCAGGTAGCGTGAATGTCCCATAACTGAGCTGTCAAACTGCTCATTGTCTCTTAGAATTAGACAACCCTTTTTGTGAACACACTCCTAAATTGTCCCATGACTGAGCTGTCAAACTGCTCATTGTCCCTTAGAATTAGATGACCCTTTTTTCATGAACACACTCCAGAATCATACCCTTCACACCAGCTCTCTTCCAGCATGATCAGGTGCTACAGGTACTTTCTCGTAGTCATTGATTAGTATTTCCCAATTTAACAAGTCTCTTGCAAATTACTGCCACTTCACATGTTGCCAAAATATATAAATTACCTTTTCTATGCCCACAGCAAGAGCTTGTGACAGATTAAATACTAACCTTGATGGTGGAATGGTTAATGTCTGAGGAGGTTTCATTGAGTCAGTTTGTGAATAAAATTCCTGAGTAGAGGATGGCTTAGATAGTTATCAAAACCAAACATAGATCATGCTATCTTATTTCATAATAATAATTAAACAAAAGATGTAGTCTTAAGGGATAGGATTGCAATCACCCTCGGAATGGCCAAGATGCCTCTCTAGCAGGTTCAATAAATGAGCATGTATAGAGAGAACTTCAGGTGAACCAGCCATCTTTGGGTGACTCTGTATAAACCTGTCAAGGCACCTCCGGCTGCGTCGAACCATTCAGCATGATGAACTAAATACTTCCCACCCAATAAGCATAGAAGCTTTTACTCCCAATTGCTGACTGAAATGCTTGCTGCTCCTCATTTTCCACTATGGGGGTAATTGCGCAGCAATGTCATCTGGGAGGCCAGAGGAATGGAGTGCAGATGAAAAATGCTTGATGAAGGAAAGGTGATCCTCGAGGAACAACTCATCGTGTGAAGGGTCATCACTGACAGCTATCATTGCTGGACACCTAACAGCAAATTATAGAGGCAATTGACAAACCCACTCATCCCAGTCCAATATCCTGCAAAATATAAACCATGAGTCACATCCTGATGATATTGATATGAGCAAGGAGCATAATATCAGGTCCTTACCCAGTAATATTAAAGTTGCCATCAACAACAATGTTCCTTGGATTGAGGTCAGTATGCATGAGTGGGAACAGCAAAGCATCCAAGAATGGAATGTGGTATTTCTCTGGCTATGGCACAATAGATTAGACAGTCAATGGGGTCAAATAATGGAGGTCACCATTGAAGATACATGTGAGGCAGGAATTGATCCTTCTGAGCATCCAGGCCAGCGCTGACATGGTGCCAGCGCTGGATTGAATTGGCTCTGTAGTGTGTACCAACAAGTCAATAGAGTACTGGGCTAGCTGTGCCAGCACATGTTCTCAAGCCTCCAGGGGAGGAAAGGTCGTGTTCCATGTCAAGGTTAAGCCCTCAATCCAATCCAATAGGATATAGGGTGTTCTGACACCATCTCCATCCTCACTGTCGGACCAAGTGTGAACAGTCGCAATGGGTATAGTAGGTATGCTATTCTTAACATAGCACATCATTTCCACTGTGGGTTTAACAGGCTCCATATTGTGCGGAACACGAAGTGCCCAGCATGTGCCATCCTCAAATTTGATGGGATAGATTGTGTTACAACCACCAGAAAACATGTTGTTATTAGAGGTACAAGGTTGCCCTTGATCAAGGAAGCAGTCTTGTAAACCTGGTCCCAGTTGATTTTTGTGTGTGTTGCTTGTAGTTTGTCAGTAACTGCCTACGAGATAAAACTTAGATGACAATGGTAAGTTCAGATTCAGCCTGGTAGTCATACTGTCATAGTCAAAGGGCTTAGTACTACAATCTCGATGGATTGCAATGGATAGCCCTTGTAATAAGAAGATACCTCAGCAGTTGGAAGGAAATGGAAGGAAGGAAGGGGTTTGCTGGGCCTGTAACCCTCCAGAGATGAAGGGGAATGGAGTCACCCTAATTGGGTATGACCGAGTGTTATATGTAGATCTTATCTTATCTTATGTTTTTCTTTCTTTACTTTTCTATCTCTTTCTAGGCTCTGGTGTCATGTCTGGAATGGGCTCCAATCTGGAAATTGTTTTCAAATATGAGACTCTGAAAAGCCCAAACCATGCAGGTGAATTTGCTTAGATCAGAATCTTGTAATTCATTATTTAATAAAATATCTTTGAAAAGCATTCAAAATCATCATCTTATTTACACCTAGTTCTACAACTATGAAACTTTGCATATTGGAAGCTTTATACTAGGCTTATTTTCCACATTTCTGTCTAATATTTTCTATTAGTGAATGGTGTGATAATTAATATAGAAGACATACCTCTATAGACTCACAACACTTACACACTCTGTCCCTTCACAGCCAGCTTTAACATAAACTTTACATCTATATTTTATGGGCTTCTCTTCTTCCAAACTTCATAAACTCCAGAAGAAGGAGGCTAATTTAATGGAAAAACTGAGAAAATTGGGAAAACAGATTGTTGCATATTTATATCATCTGAGGGTCCAGGCATAGTATATAGTTCAGGATAAGACAAAGGTACATCCTGCATTGTTGTATCATGTGTGGTGGGTTCAGAAAGAGCCTGAGAGGCATATAGTATACTGTACCATTATCACTGTTTGTTTACATCATGTGTCATGCAGACATGTGAACTGAACATTTATGGTCAACATCACACATCACAGTACTGAGTGAACACCCTTGGTTTGTGTTGTGAACAGGTCAAAATTCTCAACTTTTCTGTCAAAACATGCTCTAGCTATACTCTACTATATCTAATTTATTACAACTTCAGGCTTATATTCATGCATGGATAAAGCCAACAGTCAAGTAGTCAAGAACAGCAAGTTCATGCAGTATTGAGTAAGAGGAGATAAGATTCTCAAGAATTAGCTGAGGAACAATAGCAGTGTCTACTGGCTATTTAAGTGTTTTGAGTATTTATGATTATAGTACAGTATAGTCCAAGTATGAGTCAGAACATAGAATGAGTTACTACAGAGCTGTCAATGTAAGTCAGAGTGTGAGTCAGAATGAAAATGAGTCATAATGGTATCAACAATATGATTCAGAATAGAATGAGTCAATATATGTTCACATGATATTATCCATCATATGATAAGAAGAAAGAAAAAGAAAAGAAAAAAGAAAAAAGAAAAAGAAAAAGAAAAAGAAAAAGAAAAGAAAAAAGAAAAGAAAAAGAAAAAAGAAAAGAAAAAGAAAAAGAACAAAGAAAATAAGGTGTTCATAACATAATTGATAGGAGTGTATTTTTTGTTGGAAATAACTGAGATGCTTCAAGGCAAGCTGAGAATTATTGTGCATGGCTGGTGGGATGACGTAGTCAAAAAAATTTCTGTTTGGTGTATTTGGGAAATTTTGCTCTCTATTTTTCCTCTGTCAAATCCAGTTGGTTATCCGATTATGTATCATGGCAAGTTATTCAGTATCTGGATTGTGATTTTTGAAGACAAAAGTGTGAGCAAGGATGTTTCAGTTCTATTAATATTCCTGTCAAGGATAAACAACTCTTGTTGGGCAAAATCCAAGAGGAGGAATGTACTCCAAGAAGAGACAGAATTTATGAAGTGGTGAACTGCTGAAAAACAGCTGTGGAATAAGAATCTGAACAAGAGGCTATTGCCTTGGCCCATTTTCAGAGTAACTTCAATTATCAATTTTGACTCTCAGGGACACTGGCCTCTGTGCACATTCATTAAGTGTTCATCGAGCATCAATGCTTGTAAATGAAATTCAGGAATATATATACCCAGTTAAAAAGCATGGAATCTTTCTTGGAGAATCAGATCCTCAATGAGATTCCATATGCTTTGTTAAACAAGTCACTAAATTTGTGACATGACATGAAATTGAAAGAGCGCTGTCTGCATGCAGAAAGAATTAAGGCCTGAGTCACTATCTGAGCTATCAGGTCCTATGAACACTTTTTTGTCACTGTGACTATCACACTCTGATTTTGGACACTACATAAAATGAACATTTAGCATCACACATCACAGGGCATGAATAATTGGTCATAATAGTACAGTATCTTACATCACTGCATTTTGGATAAAAAGTGCTGATGATGGTGGCTCTGCATTCTGCACCAACAAATTTTGAGCAACAGTGACTGAAACAGTGACTGAAACAGTGACTGAAACAGTGACTGAAACAGTGACTGAAACAGTCTCTGTCTGATTATTTGAAATCCCTGGCAGATGCTGTTTTGCTGGAGGAAGTCATCAGCAAAACCGACAAAACCATATATTACATTGTGGCCTATATTAGGCAAGTCAATCATTTTGAGGCTATATATGGGTGATCGAAACCTTTGTGCATGCTTGGAAAGTCATACAAACATTGTATTACATTACTATGCCCACTAATTATTCTAGTATTTTGAACTGGTTGAGTAAGAATTAAGGCAATATTAAATTTAAGCAAAATATTTATTCAACTTTACTTTCAGTGGTAATTTTTTGGTGTACCATTGAGGTACGTTGCATTTTGACAACCTTTTCTGTATTCTTGTAAGTTACCATAAGCATAAGTTTTGTATGTAAAATACACTAAACATTGGTACGAGATTTAATTGTATATCAATTATTTTGGCTCTCCCAGATAGGCCGCTTTTTAAATAGTGACATTGACCATCACGTTCTTATATACAGTAATGACATATTGGTGTAGTAGTTAGAATAGCTATTTAATTGTGTTCTGCGAAGGTGGTGGTTCAATCCTGGTAAGTAGCATTTCAATTAAATGTGATATTATGAATAATCAATTGGAGTTATATGGGAAGAGTGCTATGTATTTTGTAGCAACATTAATGATCCAATATTTTTATTGTAAAATTGCCCCCTCAGTGGCTGTGGAAAATTGTTTTGTAATGCAAGGTTAACAAAGATTTAAGCTACCTTACAAGGACTACAAAGGTTTTATTTTTAGCTAATTCTGGCCATGACTTACAAATAAGGAGTCTATTTGTTTCACTTTACCATGCCTTTTGGGCGTTTGTGTCATTTGTTGCCTTTCAAGGGCATTGCATTCCAATATATTCTTTTTGCAGTTTTGCCAATGAAGTACATGGGAAACATAGTTGATAGACCATACTTGTTTCTCATGTGGTTGTCTCTGTGGCTGACTTACTAACATAGTTTGCTTCTCCTGCCAATGTTCACTCTAGGTTTTATAGTATGCCACTAGATGCTCTTGTAGCTTATAAGAAATTGTCTTTCCATTATAGCTCACAACGCAAATTTGAGGCGTGAGAACAAAATACCGAACTGAGTTTCAACATTTGATGTTCCCAATTGGGCGATACTTAACGCCTAATTGGGCGATAATTGGCCCAATTAGGTGTTAGGTGTCGCCCAATTGGGATACTTAACGCCCGATTAGGCGTTAGGACCATTCCAGACATGACACCAGAGCCTCTTTCTAATCGTATTTGCTCGAGTAATTAATATTACGTAGACACTTTCTACAATATATAAAGAGCTTGTTGATGTACGTAGGTAGTCGACCTTGAATACACTGCTTTACCTAGGTTCTCCCAGTGTGTCGAGACTCGTGTGAAAGCACGCCTCGTCACATATTTTTGACTCTAGCTTCTCTATCGACTACACTCACTCTTCGACTCACTCTTTATCTCTTCTCTGTCAACCCCTTGGATCCCCCTTGGCTTGATCACCCAAGGAGTTTTCTTTTCTTTATCACAGCGCTTCATCTAATTGGCGGATCTTAGCTCAATATCCTTATCAATCAGTACAAATTGTCTTGCGTTTGTACCAATCGCCAGCTGAAATTCTCGCTGGATATGATATTGACGCTCCGTGCTGTGCATGCTATGGTAAAATGATCCTTTTTATTATTATGAATATATGGGCATTCATTCATCGCAAATCAGGTAATCGAGTATGGGCGAACCATCGCGCCGTAGTGGCCATGATGCGCCAAATACAGTCGACATGACTCGTCGATCTCCCTCGTATCAAGTCAGACTGGCCAAGTATTCCCAAAGGTCTTTCGAGATCTATGTTCCAACCCTCGAGCGTTCGAAGATTGGCCCTACAGTGCGGCCGTTACAAATGTTTCTACCTGACCCAGATACTGGTGCAGGACATACACAGGTCTACGAGCGCTCTATTGTGAGAACGGAGGGTCTGGCACGCCTGCTTGCATTAGAAAAACTTGCGGATGAAAATATGCGAAATACTTTTCTGCAAGGCAGGTGGCAGCTCCGAGGATGTATTTTTGCAAATGCTCTCAGCCAGCAACGCAATAGGCGTACGCGCTAAAGGTATAATGGAGATCTTAAAGGCAAAAGGATTCTGGGATAATTGATATGAATGATCACGACGTCGCTTCACTTCGTCTCCCCATATGGGCCCAGCTGGAATGCTCGAAGAATTAACAAGTTGATTTACCAAACGGTATGCACTCACGCTTCCCTCTTACTGCCCACTTCATGCGTACAAGATGACTGCAGGACCTTGGGATGAATTGTAATGATACTCGACTTTCATCGTCGTGAAGGTTATTAAGTTGTTCTTTTAATAGTCACTTTGAATCGCAAGAACAAAGGTCGGCGATTGCATCGTCAGCATGGTTCGTTTGGCACAGTTGAAGAATGTATGGAAGACTGTTGCGGGGTGTGTAACTGTCATGATTGTGGTGCTATATACATCCTGACGGAGGCGTAGAACTGTTGTAAACCTTGGGCTTGGGCTTGGGCGGAGGGATCGGCGGCGGCTTTGAGGCGCAGAATGAATGCCACTGCCGCGGAGGATGACGCTTAGGCCGGGCTTGAAGCGTGAGCATGCTCGGAACGCACATGCGCTCGGCGGTGGTGGGTTGGATGAAAATTCGCTAGAGAAGGAGAAAGAGGGGGAGAAAGAGACGGAGAGGCAGAGGGAGGAGAGGAGGATGAGCGTGGTGTTCCAGTATGTCACTCTGGGGCCTGATGAGGTTTAGTAAGTAGTAAGCAGTAATATGTATGTATGTATTTCGTTATTTCCTTGTCGTCGCTGAAATAAAATTTTTAAAAAAGTGGATTGTATTTACTACATGATTTGTTCGACAAGGTGATTGGGTTGGGTTGAGGCGTTGAGGTTATCCCTGTTTTTTTTTTTTTTGCTGGTGGGCGACGACGGAATATAAGCCCGGCATAAAAACAAAAAGTACATCTACATCTACATTATATTGAATGAAACCCCAAACGCAAGAGGGTGGTCATGCATCACGATAAGATGAAATGAAAGGTCGTGTATATGCGCACATTATTGTTTCTACATTACTTCTCGTGGTCGTGAAAATTGGAGTGCAAGTACGTTTTATAAATCGACTCTTGTCGTGATCTGATCTTGTCCCCACTCCCGAACTCCAAACCCCCACCCCGCCTTACATCACATCACATCACCTCCTCCCTTTCCTCGAATAGAGTAGAGTAGATCATCGTCACCATCCACAAAACCGACCCGCACCTGGCACCCGCACCGGCATCCGCTTCTACATCACAAGAACCCGAACCTGAATGTATGCACTGTACTGTATGCTCGCAGCTCGCAGCTCGACTCGGGGATATTGATCGCGTTTCTTTTATATATACTCTATATCATATTTGCGTTATTTTTGGGTCTACTCGTCGTCGTCGGATTCTTGGGTTTGGTTCTTGAGCATGCTGAGATATGAGCCGTCTAGTGCGCCTTGGGATATAAGAGATGAGATGAGGGTGTGCATGTGCATAAAGGTTGAAAGAATAGAGGTGAAATGGAAAGCGAAGTGGAAGTGGAAGGGAATGGGAAAGGGAAAGGCGGAAGGGAAAGTGAAAATGATAATGAAAGTGAAGGCGAAAAGGCGGCGTAGGATAATAGGGTAGAAAGGGTCGAAACAAAGGAACCATGAAACGAGACGAAAAGACGAGGCAAAGAAACGAAGATAGAAATGAATCAACGAATTATGTAAAGACAGTGAAAAATCATACTAGAAAGCAAAAGAAAAGAAATCAAAAAGAAAAGCAAGAAACACTCACGACCAACATCCCCAGCGACATGCTTCCCTCTGTACGCTGAGATGACAGGGCTGGGAGTCACGAGGAGCTCGGACGACGTCGACGCGTTGAACGTCGTGAACGCGTAGGGGGCACAGTGTAGTGCAGCACGCGCGAGGGCGTCGATACTGGGGACTGCGCGTACGGGGTGGCCGAAGCCGCACCGCCACTGCGGGCAGGTGATTTGGGCGCGGAGGAGGGAGAGGAGTCGAGACCACCCCGGGAGAGCGAGAGTGCCGACGGGTTGTACGCGAACGGGCGTTAGGGCTGCGGGGTGCTGTGCGGCGAGAGCACCTTGAACGAGCACTAGATTTCAAGAGAGGCTGTGAAGGGGAGAATGCAGGTAAGGAGGAAGAGGAGGCAAATGCGGAAGACGGAGACGGAGACGCAGGACGCAGGGGAGGGTTTGTGCAGCGCTTTTGAGGGGACGGGCGGGTGCTTAATCGCGTATGCGGCTTCGAGCAGATTGCGCCCCATCACAGTCACCGTTCCCATTCCTGTTTGTGCATAAATGATGATATTATTAGCAGAGCTCTTTCATTTGCATCGCATAGGACAAAGCACACTACGCACCTATGACGCACACGCACACCCACACCTGAGAGAATGAACACGCCTGGTGCTAGCCCGACGGCGTCGAAGCGAGCAGCACTGTCTGCAGTGCGGCCGGGACATAGGGCAGCGGGAGCAGGTATGACAGTACGAGGAGGGTAACAAGGCTCAGTGCAATGAGCCGGATGCGGTGGATCACTTCGGCTTTGTGCGGCCATCAGCCGCGACATCGCTATTGACATCGAATATGCGCCGTCTTACGCTCTTACGCCTTGCTTTCATCTCAACCGCTCTACAACGTCTCCTGTCTTCTAACGACATATGTATCTTCAATGTAACAATCATCTAATTCAAACGTGAATGAAACTCATTTGAAGTCCTCGATTAACAGCTCAGAGTGAGGACCAGCTCTCAACGATGATGGTCCCCCAATCAGGTTGGAAACTTCTACAGGTTTCCAGTTATTGAATCTGGGACGCATTGATTCTCTCATGGTGTCATGGCTCTGCGTATATTTAATGCGCCATTTCCATTCTTCGAATACGGCAAACTATCTATCGTCGTGAGTCTAAAATCATTTACGGCTCTTTACAAGTTCTTTAGTTCTACAGGCACTGAGCACTTTTGACAAACATGGCCAGATCAAGGACGCCTCAGACACCGCTCAACGCTATCGATATTTATTAGCAACATGTTCGACGAGCACTCCGAGAAATCAAGACAGCAAGTGAAACAACTTAAGTCCGCACAGCGACGACGTTTGGCTCGTACATCGAGACCGGGGAGACACCTACTCCTGTCTCACATTTAATTCACAATATGAAGCAAGGCCTCTCAGCAGCCCGCTAAAAACGCAAGAGCTTGACAATTTCTGCGATGGACCTTGAGAAGGATATATCACCAGCTTTAGTATGTGTATACTTCGGCTATCCAATTGTATGACTCATTTGCATCTGGAACCTGAAGCAGGGTCTGCTCGCTTCTTGGTTCAACAAGCTTGTCACGGACTCGAGCGACAATAACGACAGAAACAAAATATCACTCGCGCCCGGCCTTCTCTCCATCTGTGGAGGCCCTTGTACCGGAAATATCACATACAGAGGCTACGGCTATGGTACGTATTTTCTTACCTTCCTGTTAAATCCGTACAACTCAGCCGCATACTACAAGTAGCAGTTTTCTTACTTCCAGACGCAGAAAGGTCGGCACGTACGCGAGCAATAACAACAACCGAAATACCAAAGGTTACTAGCACCTTCTCTTTGTCGACATCCTGATGTAATTGTATCACTGACAACTGTACCGCTGTCTCCCCCCTTCATTGCACAATGACGACTTGCGGCATCCGCAAACAGGATACTCAAACTTCCTCGAATACATCGGCGATCCCTGGCCCAGTTTCGCAGTCAAAGCACGGGAACATCAGCATTGACATGACGGTCTCCCACTTTCACTGTCTATGAGATTTCTCAATGACTGCCTACACCCTATGGCTTAATTGTCGCAAGAGCGACATGGAGTCTGAGTGTTTGTTCGATGACACTGATCCATCCTACTTTCGCAATGCGATTCTTCATTATAGATCACTTACACGCTCTGTGCTTATATTGGAAATGTTGTTATACTTGCTGCTTTTGTCGGTGATACTAGAATTGCAACTGCCAGACGTCCAAACTGCCCTGCGATGTTCCTCTGGACAGATAATTTATTGCGGATCAGATAAAACATGTTGAATTTTCTGTTTCGGGCTTACTTGACTCTCTCATGCGATGTCAATATATGTAATTTATAAAACACATTGGGCACATGTTGGGCATATATATATGAATATTTTCAAATTAACGCGGCGACATATTGGTACCCCGTGTGAAGCACGAGTCGAGGGCTCGTTTTTCATATAAACCACAAGCCACAGCATCCTTCAGGGTGCAGTAGAGGTGTACCTGTGCAACCCCGACGAAACGATGAAATGGCTATGCTACGAGATATCGACTAGAAGGATCCGTCACGAAATGCAGCTTAAGAGCCGTTTGAGGCCCAACAAGCGTCCAGAGAGTAAAGTTAAACTTTCAGCGAAAGAGAGGGCTTCCCTAGACAGGCCTTCTTCTCTGACAGAAGCACGGTTGAAAGGGGTACTCTGGAACAGGGAATTTCTCTGAAAGCGAGTACAGTGGTCCGCAATGACGTAGAACAAGTGAAAAATATGAAAGACGGAGGGTGATTTAGACGAGATTGTACTTTTGATGGGCCATTTTAAGAGAGGAATATGATATAACACACTTTTCTGAATTTAAACCCTTCCGTCTGTCCACATGGAATCTTTGCAGAAAAGTGTCCTGCCATTGGCCAGATAAAGATATTTAAGACGTGTCGTGTTGGGGGAAAGGAAAGAGGTCAACGGTGCCGGTGCCGGTGCCGGCGCGTCAGGAATTATACGATACACCTTGCTCATAACTCACACCTCTCATAATCCGCAACGCTATATTCTCAATTTAAATTTACAAACCCAAATTGTGGATGTCACAAGAATAGTCTGCTTCAATGCTCGTGCTATGCACGCATAGCAGAGTTGAAGGAATTGGATTAAATTTATCTTGAAGGCTGTACCAAGTTTACCGTCTCCTTGCATAGCCCCTACATATAACCCCCCAACAGAGCTGACTTCCAGTACGGCCTTCCTCTATCCGCAACTTAGCCATCTTACCACTATGATGGAGTCATTACCCGATAGCAAAGTAGATGCATCCTCACCCAAGAGCCAGGATCTCATACCGTCGAAGCTAACGTTCGTATCACTGATTTCGGAGACTTTTGTCGTTTCTAACAGTTTGTGTGTGCAGATATCACGGCGAAAGTAACAGTGCAGAATCCAGTACACAAGAGAGCCCACCACTTTTAGTACGTTCTGTACTACATCCGATACATCGCGATCTAATGAAGAGCAGGTCAAAGGTGGAGGCTCGGCTGGATGCACTACAGACATCGGTGGAAACACCCCTATTGCAACAGATGTAAGTAAATTGAAGCTCTCTCTCTCCTTGAATGCGATAATAATGCCATATAATACAGAGCTTAATTGACGATGAAGAAGAAGCGTCCGAGATAGTTGCTCTTGCCACCTCGCTCATGGCAGAATGCAAGGCAGAGTTACCACTTTCAAACCTCGACACCGCGATCTTCCTGTTTCGCCAAGTTTTGGATAGCCGTCCAATAACGCATACACTCCAAATTGATGCTATGAGTTATCTTGCGTCCGCCTTGGGCGTCAGACTCATGTACACCAATCAGAATGAAGATTTAACGGAATATATGTCTCTTCGCCTTCCGAAGCCAGACCAAGTCATAAGTCCTAATCAGGACACTACCGCCATTAGAGAGGAGGATGAGATGTATCCACAAGATACACTGGAATTGGCGAAGGGATCTTTGATAAATTTCCAGAAGTCAACTTCCCTTCATGTCCTAAACACCGTAATTTTCCTGGTTCAACAATCACTTCCACATCTTTCATTTGGTTTTGCTACCCGTGTTGTCGCCTTAACCACTCTTATGGATGGATTATATGCCCGGTTTAATCATTTCCATGGTACGACTGCCACTGCCAATGATCTAGGCGAAGCTATTTGTAGCCTGCAAGACGCCATGATATCTCGCACTGAGCAAGCTCGGCAACATTCGCTTGTGAACACTCGGATGCAACTGTGCGGGTTGTTAGTAGAACGGTTCAACTTAACGCATGATATTTCCGAGCTTCATAGAGCATTTGCTTGGCTGGAAGCTTGGAACACCGAAGACACGAGCACTGTCATAAGTACTCACCAAAATTTTTGCTTCGCCAAGGAACTCTACGAACGGTTCACCAAGTCCGGTAACATGGGTGATCTGAATACCGCAGTGGCATTTTTCCGTCGGATAATTACAGAAAGGCCTGAGAGAGCTGAGGATTACATTGCTGGTGTCCACAATCTTGCTTTTCTGCTGGCGGTCCGATTTGAGCATGACGGTCAACAAAGTGATCTCGACGAGGCTATTTATTTCCACAGGCAAGCTGTCGAACTCCGACCTTCACCCCACCCCGATCGATCTATGTTGCTCGATAGTCTTGCTAACACATTGCAGACACGATTTGACCAAGCAGGTGAACAAAGTGATCTTGACGAAGCCATGTCACTCCACAGGCAAGCTCTTGAGCTCCGACTTTCACTGAATCGCAATCGATCCAGCTCACTCAGCAATCTTGCTAACTCACTGTGGACACGATTGAATGAAAAAACCAGGGAAATGATCTTGATGAAGTCATCCCTCTCAACAGCCAAGCTCTTGAGCTCGTCTTTCCGCCTCATCCCAATCGATCCATGCTGCTCAATAATATGGCTGATGCACTGTGGGCGAAATTCAAGCATGGAGGTGAACGAAGTTATCTGGATGAAGCCATATCTCTCTACAGGCAAGCTCTCGATCTCCGACTTACTCCTCATCTTGAACGCTCCAAGTCACTGAATAATCTTGCTCTTGCACTATGGATACGATTTAACCAAGGAGGTGAACGAAGTGATCTGGATGAAGCCATCTCTCTCCACAGACAAGCTCTCGAGCTCCAACCTGCACCCCATCCGGAACGATCCAATTCACTCAGTAACCTTGCTGTTGTACTATGCATACGATTTAACCAAGGAGGTGAACGAAGTGATCTGGATGAAGCCATCTTCCTCAATAGACAAGCTCTTGAGCTCCGAATTGCACCCCATCCTGATCGCTCCGATTCACTCAATAACCTTGCTGCTGTACTGTGGACACGATTTAAACAAGGAGATGAACAAAGTGATCTGGATGAAGCCATATCTCTCTACAGGCAAGCTATTGAGCTCCAACTTGCACCCCGTCCTGATCGCTCCAATTCACTTGATACCCTTGGTAACGCACTATGGACACGATTCAGCCGAGGAGGTGAACGAAGTGATCTGGATGAATCCATCTCTCTCAACAGGCAAGCTCTCGAGCTCCGACATGCACCGCATCCCAATCGCTGTGATTCACTCCATAAACTTGCTTTGGGACTGTGGACACGATTTAACCAAGGAGGTGAACAAAGAGATCTGGATGAAGCCATCTCTCTCCATAGGCAAGCTCTCAAACTCCGACCTGCACCCCATCCAGATCGATTCATGTTGCTTGTCTTATTTGCTAGCGAACTGTGGAGAAAATTTGAGCAAGGGGGGCGAACGAAGTGATCTGGATGAAGCCATCTTTGTCAGTAGGCAAGCTCTCGAGCTCCAACTTGCACCCCATTCCGAACGCTGTAAGTTACTGAGCAATCTTGCAGCCATGCTGTGGACACTATTTAAGCAAGGCGGTGAACGAAGTGATCTCGATGAAGCCATCTTCTTCAACAGGCAAGCTCTTGAACTCCAACTTGCCCCCCATCCCGAACGTTCCACATCACTCGGTAATCTTGCTGACACACTGCGGACACGATTTGAGCAAATAGGTGAACAAAGTGACCTTGACGAAGCTATTTCATTGTACAAGCAAGCTCTTGAGCTCCGACTTGTACCCCATCCCAAACGCTTCACGTCACTCAATAGTCTTGCTAACGCACTGTGGGCACGATCCGACCAAACAGGTGAACAAAGTGACCTCAATGAAGCTATTTCATTGTACAAGCAAGCTCTTGAGCTCCGACTGGCACCCCATCCCGAACACTCCACGTCACTCGGTAATCTTGCTGACACACTGCGGACACGATTTGAGCAAATAGGTGAACAAAGTGACCTTGACGAAGCTATTTCATTGTACAAGCAAGCTCTTGAGCTCCGACTTACACCACATCTCGATCGATTCATATTACTCAATAATCTTGCTTACACTCTGCAGACACGATTCGACCAACGAGGTGAACAAAATGATCTGGATGAGGCCATCACTCTCCAGAGGCAAGCTGTCGAGCTCCAACTTATACCCCATCCTGATCAATCCATGTTCTTCAATGATCTTGCTAACACACTGAGAATACGATTCGACCAAAGAGGTGAACGAAGTGATCTGGATGAAGCCATCTCTCTCCACAGGCAAGCTCTCGAGATCCAACCTGCACTCCATGCCAAACGTTCCAGTTGCTCAACAGTCTTGCTAACACACTGCAGACACGATTTAACCAGGCAGGTGAACAAAGTGATCTGGATGAAGCCATCGTCCTCAACAGGCAAGCTCTTGAGCTTCGACTTGCACCCCATCCCAAACGCTTCGCGTCACTCAATAGTCTTGCTAACACACTGTGGAAACGATCCAACCAAACAGGTGAACAAAGTGACCTCGATGAAGCTATTTCACTGCACAGGGAAGCTCTCGAGCTCCTATTTGCACCCAATCCCTATCGATCCACGTCACTCAATAATCTTGCCACCGCACTGTGGACACGATTCCACCAACGAGGTGAACAAAATGATCTGGATGAGGCCATTTCTCTCCACAGGCAAGCTCTCGAGCTTTTAGTTTCACCCAATCCCTATCGATCCACTTCACTCAATAATCTTGCCACCGTACTGCGGACACGATTCCACCAACGAGGTGAACAAAGTGATCTGGATGAAGCTATTTCTCTCTACAGACAGGCTCTCGAGCTCCGACTTGCACCCCATCCCGAACGATCCATGTCACTCAGCAATCTTGCCAACGCACTATGGGAACAGTTCAATCAACGAGGTGAACAAATTGATCTCGATGAAGCGATATCCTTCTTTCTGCTGCTACACAATACTTATTCCAACCTCCATCTCATCGTCTCGATTGTGCAAAGAGATGGATAGGCTTCGCTGTCGAAAACCAGCATAGCTCTGCAATTCATGCACATGATGCTGCCCTACAGGCTTTACCACAAGTCGCTGCTTTGAGTTTGGATGTACAATCGCGACAGAAAGCCTTGACCACGGGCACCGATGGCTTAGCTCGTGACGCATCTATATGCGCTATTCTCTCCGGAAATTTACACAAAGCCATAGAATTTTTGGAATCAGGTCGAGCCATTTTCTGGTCACAGGTCCTATCTCTCCGCTCTCCCTTTCATCAACTCCGCAATATCGCACCAAATGGTCCAGAATTGGCAGATAGACTGCAAGATATTGCCAACGAGCTGGAGAATGGATCTTATCGTGATACCACTGCTCAACTTCTAGACAATCGGAAAAAGTTATCCATAGAGCAGGAGGCATCCCGACTTAATCGCCTCAATGAAGAATGGGAGCAAAATATTCTCAAAGTCAGGGAATTGGATGGGTTCCAGGATTTTCTACTCCCGCCCCGTTTATCCTCACTCAAACCAGCCGCATCCGAATATCCAGTTGTCTTTCTCATCGAAAATTATGTTCGCAGTCACTGTCTCATCATGACATCAACAAACATTCATCACATCCCCCTTCCAAACTTACACACTCCCTATCTTGGAGATACTCGTTGATAGTGTCCGTATGGCTGCCTCTCAGTCTGTGATATCACGGTCGTTCATTGATCATACCCGAGACACAATCGTCAAGCTCCTGGGTGAGGAGCGAGGAATAAGCTTTGAGAATGATGGTGGAGACTCGGATGGCACCTTCAGACCTGTTTTGAAAATGTTGTGGGACGAATTGGTGAAGCCGGTAATTGATTACCTAATATCAAGGTTAGTTGTTGAATTCTGCTAATAATCGGTTTACTTATAAGTTATAATATAACACAGAAATCAAACCAAATGCCTATCTTACAATGGTGTCCCACTGGCCGTTTTACTTTCCTTCCCATCCACGCTGCAGGCAATTATGATAGCGCGCTAGCTATCGACTGCGCTCCAGATTATTTCGTTTCTTCATATACTCCAACTGTAGGCGCGCTTCTTTCTGAACCATCCGTACCCACCACCGAAACGTTTCGAATGATGGCAGTCATCGAATCCCAACAATTGGCTTCTACAAAAGACGAGTTAAACAAAAATTCAGCAGTATGTATCTGGTGACGCACTTGTCGAATTGGGTGTCCCTGGATCACCTGCAGAGATCGAAGATGTCGCCTCCCGTCTTTCAACTGTGTCTATCGTCCACTTTGCATGCCATGGCATGCAAAATCCAATGAAACCTCTGGACAGCGGACTGAAGCTGTCCGATGGACTACCTCGGATCTCGAGGATTATGAAGGAGAAGATGCCGAATGGATCACTTGCGTTTCTGTGCGCCTGTGAGACGGCCATGGGTGACCAAAATATACCGGATGAAGCGATGAGCCTAGCTGCGTGCCTGTTGTTTTCAGGATTTCGGCGGGTTGTCGCTACCATGTGGTACGTTTCTTTTCGCTGGCATTCCTCCGATGAACATAAATTCTAATAGGATTGGGTAGGGAAATGATGGACAAAGACGGGCCTACTATCGCAGACGCATTTTATAGAGAACTTTTCCGTGGTCCTGACGGCAAATCGGCTGGTGAACCAGATGTGACGAAGTCCGCGTATGCACTGCACATCGCGGTCAAGGAGCTACGTTCCCGGAAAGTTTCGTTCCGGCGATGGGTTCCTTTCATTCATATGGGAAAATGAGAATGGAGATGCGTATATATTACAACCTTTAGAATGAATTTGATGTACCCACCTACCTAATTATTGCGTAAAAGCAGCCTCAAAGTTGTGGACTTTGTCGTCAAGTCAAGTTTTTGGCAGCGGGTTTTAGATCGGATGGGACTTTGAATGTCCGCTCTCTCTAGACAATGTGCCGTGTTGATTCGGTACTCGGTTCACAAACGGTGGAATGGTTTCGACTTTCCATCATCCATGCACGCAATGCGCCTGAAACTCCGTATTCATGTAGTCTCGTGGCAAACCTGTATAACGATTTTGCCCTTCCATCTTATACAAAGCAGTCACAAGTCTAGTATTCATGCTTCAACCGCGAGCGGGTACTGGACAGTGGACACTTGGCGGAGTCAGCACTCAAGCTTCGCCCAGATCATACAGGGCTCGGGCATATCAGGCAACAGGAACGCGTCGTACGACAAGCGGACACTTGATCATGACTCATGACTCGTGAATTCTACTCGAATTCACTAGTCATTGGTCGGGGAGCCGGAGTTGGGATGGAGCAGGACCGCTTTAACAACCCTTTTTTGGAAGGACGCACCAGCTTGCGCTAACCGGCCAACGCGACGAGTCACTGAGTTATCAGCAGGCTTTTCAATGTGCCCGACAAGATGGGCCTTAAATACTGGGAAAGGGCCACTGCTACCCAGCACACGAATCCTAGGCTTCCTCAACCATGCAATCCACTATCGAAATCTAATCTTTCATTGAGCGTGTTAACACGTTGGCAGCGGGGCCAGGGGTGTCGCTTCATGCGGTCTTGTAGCCGTCGCTCGACGAGGATGACGAGTTAAGGAAGTTGTTCGCGACCGACAAGAAGAATCCACGTCTTTCCAACCCCCACGTCGGCATGGTCGCCGTGTTCGATGCTCCAGCTACGATCAGGACCATCAGGGCTCGAGTCGTCGAAGGGGAAGGGGATCTTTCTGCTAAACATGACATGCCAGTTACCGACGACATCAGGATCCAAAGTTGCCGATGTCGAAGAATTCAAGAAGAAGTGGGCGATTTTCACCGAGGGATCTTTATCCCAGCTTGTGAATTGGAACAATGTTGTTGCCGCTGGCGGATCTGTCCTAGCGTGTTTGACGCCTCTCTCGGAAGGCGATACGGTTTCGCAGCGCGCTATCAGAAAGTACTACCTATCGAACGTGTACCCGACTCCCGACTTCAGATGTCGATCTTTTCTTGTGGGGTATGAGTCCAGACAAGGTACATGATATTTTTTATTCCACATGTCTTGTTTTTTGTGTTAACACTTCATTACTGGCAGGGCAAGATCAAGGAGATATACGAAGCTGTTCGAGATTCTGTACCCTGGGATGTTACCTGTATCCGTACCAAGCGTACTGTTTCTATTTATTGTACGTTTTCTTTCTTTTTATCATGGCGCTTCTTCTAATTGGCGTATTTTAGCTCAATATCCTTATCGATCAGTGCAAATTGTCTTGCGTTTGTATGTATCGCTAGCTGAAATTCTCGCTAGATTCGATATCGACGCTCCGTGCTGTGCATACCCATGGTAAATAATCTTTTTATGAATATATGCACATTTATTCATCGCAAATCAGGCAATCGAGTATGGGCGAACCCTCGCGCGGTTGTGGCCATGATGCGTCAATGCAATACAGTCGACATGACTCGCCGATTTCCCTCGTATGAAGTCAGACTATCCAAGTATTCCCAAAGGTTTTTCAAAGTCTATGTTCCAACCCTCGAGCATTCAAAAATCAACCCTACAGTGCGGTCGTTACAATTGTTTCTATCTGACCCAGATACTGACGCAGGATATGTACAGGACTGCGAGCGCTCTATCACGAGAATGGAAGGTCTGGCACGCCTGCTTGCATTAGAAACACTTGCGGATGAGAATATGCGAAATACTTTTCTGGAAGGCAGGCGGCAGCTCCGAGGACGTATTTTTGCAAATGCTCCCAGCCAACAACGCAATAAGCGTACGCGCCAAACGTACAATGGAGATCTTAAAGGCGAAAATGATGAGATGAATGATTACGTCGTCGCTTCACTTCATCTTCCGTATGGCCCCCGGCTGGGATGCTCGAAGAATTGACAAGTTGGTTTACCAAACGGTATGCACCTACGCTTCCCTCTTAGTGCGAACTTCATGCTTACAAGATGACTGCAGGACCTTGGAATGAATTGTAATGATACTCGACTTTTGTCGTCGTGAAGGCTATTAAGTTGTTCTTTTTAATAGTCACTTTGAATCGCAAGAACAAAGGTCGGCGATTGCATCGTCAGCATGGTTCGTTTGGCACAGTTGAAGAATGTATGGAAGACTGTTGCGGGGTGTGTAACTATCATGATTGTGGTCTTATATACATCCTGACGGATGCATAGAACTGTCGTAAACCCTGGGCTTGGACTTCGGCGGAGGGTTCGGCGGCAGCTTTGGGGGCCGGAACGTGAATATCACTGTCGCTGTGCCGCGGAGGATGGTGCTTAGGCCGCGCTTTAGTGCTCGGGCTCGGAACGCACATGCGCTCAGTGATGGTGCGTTGGAGGAAAATTCGCTAGAGAAGGACAAAGAGACAGGGAAGGAGAGGCAGGGGCAGAGGGAGGAGAGGGAGGAGAGGAGGACGAGCATGGTGTTCCAGTATGTCGCTTTAGGGCCTGATGAGGTTTAGTAAGCAGTAAGTAGTAATATGTGTATGTATTTTCCTTTGTTGTCGCTAAAATTTTAAAAAGTGGATCGTATGTATTACATAATTTGTTCGACAAGGTAGTTGGATTGAGGGATTGAGGCGTTGAGGCGTTGAGGCGTATCCTCGTTTTTTTCTTGTTGCTGGTTGGCGACGACGGAATACAAGCCTGGAATAGAAACAAAAACAAAAATTACGTCTACATTGAATGAAACCTAAAACCCAAGAGTGTAATCATGGATCATGGATCATGATAAGATGAAAGGAATTTAAATCATATATATATATGCGCGCATTATCGTTTCTACATTACTTCTCGTTCTTGTGGTCGTGAAAATTGAAGTGCAACTACATACGATTTATAAATCAACTCTTGTCGTGATCGGATCTTGTCCCCTTTCCCTTTCCCGAACTCCAAACCCCACCCCGCCTCACATCACATCACCTACTCCTTTTCCTCGCGTAGAACAGAGTAGAGCATCATCACAATCGCCATCGTCATGACCACACAAAACCGACCTGGACCCGCACCCGCACCCGCACCCGCACCCGCACCCGCACCCGCATCACAAGAACCCGAACCCGAATGTACTGTATTGTATTGTATGCTTGCAGCTCGACTCGGGGGTATTTGTTGATCGTGTCTTTTCTTTTATATAATACGATTTCGCTTTTATTTTTGGGTTACTCTTCGTCGTCGGATTCTTGCGTTTGGTTCTTCAGCATGCTGAGGTATGAGCCGTCTAGTGCGCCTGGGGATATAAGAGATAAGACGAGGATGTACACAGAATGAAAATGAAAGAGAAGCGGAAGGGAAAGTGAAAGTGAAAGTCAAGGCAAAAAAGCGGCGTAGAATGATATAGTAGAAAGGGTCGGAACGATGAAACGAAGAGACGAGACGAAGAAAGGAAGGGGATAGAAATGAACGAACGTTCAGCGCATTAAAGAAAAAAAATCAGACTAGAAAGCAAAACAAAGGAAAGCAAAAACAAAAGAAAAAACAAGAAACACTCACGACCAACATCTCCAGCGACATGCTTCCCTCTGTACGCTGAGATGACAGGGCTGGGCGTCGCGAGGAATTCGGACGACGTCGACGCGTTGGACGTCGTGGACGCCGAGGGGGCACGGTGTAGTGCAGCACGCGCGAGGGCGTCGATACTGGGGACTGCGCGTACGGGGTGGCCGAAGCCGCACCACCACTTCGGGAAGGCGATTTGGGCGAGGCAGAGGAGGGAGAAGAGGAGTCGAGGCCACCTCGGGAGAGCGAGAGCGACGACGACGGGTTGTACGCGAACGGGCGTTGGGGCTGCGGGCTGCTGTGCGGCGAGAGCACTTTGAACGGCCGCTGGGATTTTGAGAGGGGCTGTGAAGGGGAGAGTGCAGGCAAGGAGGAAGAGGGAGAGGGAGAGGCGGAGGAAGGTTTGTGCAGTGCTCTTGGGGGGACCGGCGGGAGGGGCGCGGGCGGGTACTTGATCGCGTATGCGGCTTCGAGCAGGTTGTAGCCCATCACGGTCACCATTCCTATTTCTGTTTGTGCATAAATGATTATATTATTAGCAGAGCTCTTTCATTTGTATCGCGTAGGACAAGGCACACTACGCACCTATAATGCACGCCCACACCCACACCTGCGAAAATGAATACGCCTGGTGAGAGTCCGACGGCGTCGAAGCGAGCAGCACGGTCTTCAGCGCGGCCGGGACAGAGGGCAGCGGGAGCAGGTACGACAGCACGAGGAGGGTGACGAGGCTCAGCACATTGAGCCTGATGCGGTGGATTGCTTCAGCTTTGTGCGGCCTCAGCTGCGATATCGCTATTGACATCGTTGGCACTTGGAGATCACCGCTGTCGTCGTCTTTGTGGTTGAGCTAGTTGGATATTGGACCACCCACTGCAACTTCAAGCAGCGAGAGCTAGCGGCACGTGTTCAGTTGCCACAAACGCGGGAAAAACGCGTCGCGTCGGTGCTAATATTAGTAGTCGCAGTGCCTTGGCAGCGCCAACTTGAAGAATATTTGAACGCTAACAGCCCAACTT
Organism: Psilocybe azurescens; assembly: GCA_023853785.1. Classification (NCBI taxonomy): domain Eukaryota; kingdom Fungi; phylum Basidiomycota; class Agaricomycetes; order Agaricales; family Agrocybaceae; genus Psilocybe; species Psilocybe azurescens. The sequence continues at coordinate 2,530 of JAJIRX010000771.1, read as the reverse complement.
GAGTCTAACAGCAGTCTTATCCACTCAAATTTTACTGAAATCCCTGACTATTATGATCATCCACATAACCAGGTCAACAACAATCTAATTAGAGATTTTCTATCCATTTTCCTACTGTTGTCTTACCCGTTATGAGGGGAGGTTCACAGTAGTACTGCCCCACATACAGACAGAGTCTGTGAGACGGTGTGAACGAAATAATGTGACTTTTCAAGTGCTTCAGTCACAGAAAGAAAAACCTACGTAGGTGAGTCTTTTGTCGATTATTTGTATGATGCAGGACGGCTACCAGCACGTCGGGCAAAGGCACCGGATTGGCAGCTTTCACTTCTGAGTCACAGCTTCATATGCCAGAAAGTTGTTGGGCTTCAAGCGACGGCGAATATTTACATTCAATATCACGCAGCCATTAGTCTACTTATTCAAGTTCAAGGTCGCACCTCTGCTCCACTCCGCCCTGGAAGACACTGTTCCCTGGCTCGTAGTTCAGATACCCGAAAAGTAAGCAACAGAGCGATGAACGCGGCAGATGTGCGACGAATCGAGAGCCAAGGTGAAATGTAACGAAAAATGTCGACGGATTTATAACTACAGCTACGATGCAAGACTCAATCAAAACACTTAGTTCATATATTCACTCGATCTGACCGCGCAGCCTAAGCCAGCTCAGCAGTCCTTTGCCCCTCATATACATACACGTCTCTCCGAAAGCTAAAATACAAGAAAACAAAGTCAATAAATAACAATGCACCAAAAATACAATTGGGGGGCTTTCATAGTCGCGTTTTGCGGCCATTTTCAGCTTTTTTAAAAACGTCTGTTTTTGAAGTCCTTTTGACATCTCAAAAAAAAAAGGTTTCTCGTTTTTTCAACTACGCAAAAAAACCGCTCCTACCCTTCTTTACACCATTTTTCATTTGTTTTCTTCATTTTTTCCGCGCACTCTACCGTCCAGTTATTTGAACAAGACCACACAAAAGTGAAGCCGTTCCGAAGGTTTCACGAAGGTGCCTTATTTTATGATTTCTTCAATCAAAAAGACATTGAAAAATGACTCAAAAACGGCCGGAAAATGCGACCGTGAAACGCACTAATACAACCACGAACATATTTCCAATTCCTATCCACCTGCAAAAACAATATTCCTGACCGGGGCTAGCGGGTGTTCAAAAGAAGTCGCCTCCGATCTGAAGCCGCTGGTGCACTCAAGTTGGCGTTGAGTCAACGTTGAGTGCAAATTGAGTAGATGTTCTAGATCTTGAACTTGTTCTCTCTAGACATACCTTTCTGCGCATACTAAGAAAGACCCAAAAGCTGTGAGTTAAACCCACGGCCGATACAAGGATTCATATTGAAATTGCTCCAGGCAGAGCGTCCTGAGGACGAACACATAAGGGTGCTTTTACGCAATAATTCGGCAGGTAGGTACACGAAACTCATTCTACAGGTTGTAGTATATACGCATTTCATTTTCCCATATGTATGAAAGGCACCCATCGCCGGAACGAAACTTTCTGGGAACGTAGCTCCTTGACCGCGATGTGAAGTGCATACGCAGACTTCGTCACATCTGGTTCGCGAGCCGGTTTTGCCGTCAGGACCACGGAAAAGTTCTCGATAGAATGTATCTGCGATAGTAGGTCCATCCCGGTCCATCATTTCCCCTAACGCAGTGCCATTAGAATTGGGAGGTTGAATATTAGCAAAAAAAAAAAAAACACACCACATGGTAGCGACAACCCGTCGAAATCCTGAAAAGAGCAGGCACGCAGCCAGGCTCATCGCTTCATCCGGTATATTTTGGTCACCCATCGCCGTCTCGCAGGCGCACAGAAACGCAAGTGATCCATTCGGCATCTTCTCCTTCATAATCCTCGAGATCCGAGTAGTCCATCGGACAGCTTCAGTCCGCTGTCCAGAGGTTTCGATGGATTTTGCATGCCATGGCATGCAAAGTGGACGATAGACACAGTTGAAAGACGGGAGGCGACATCTTCGATCTCTGCAGGTGATCCAGGGACACCCAATTCGACAAGTGTCACCAGAGATACATACTGCCGAATTTTGTTTAACTCGTCTTTCGTAGAAGCTAATTGTTGGGATTCGATGACTGCCATCATTCGAAACGTCTCGGTGGTGGACGCAGATGGCTCAGAAAGAAGCGCGCCTACAGTTGGAGTATATGAAGAAATGAAGTAATCTGAGCGCAATCGATAGCTAGCGCGCTATCATAGTTGCCCGCAGCGTGGATGGGAAGGAAAGTGAACAGACCGGTTGGGCACCATTGCAAGAGAGGCATGTCATCGCATTTCTGTGTCATTTATAAGTAGGTCGATCATCTGCTGAAAAGTATTGACCGACCTTAATATTCAGGCAATCGATGATCGGCTTCACCAATTCGTCCCACAGCATTTTCAAAACAGATTTGAAGGTGCCGTCCGAGCTCCACCATCATTCTCAAAGCTTATTCCTCGCTCTTCACCCAGGAGCTTGATCATTGTGTCTCGATTTGATCAATGAACGACCGTGA